>OX393549.1:33483496-33511074 GCA_947650365.1 Chamaelirium japonicum
ATGAACATATTGAGATCTAAATTTATTTTAACATAAAACAACATTTTCTATGTTTTTGTTAAATATATATACATTGAATGAATTAAATAGATGTACTATAATGAAAATGTATAACTTATTACAAGTCTAAAACTAGTAAAAACCATGAACATATTGATAGGTTAAATCATATATGTTCTAGAAATTTTATAAACAAAAGGCGTGAGTTGTATATATTATCTCCTTAAATATAGTATTGGTACATCATAAAATAAGATAGTAGATTGGATCCGAGTAAATTATCAAATGGGAAAAAAAAATAACATATATGTAATTGGGTCGGGTCGAGGTAGGCTAATCCCAACCCCGTCCCAAACCCGATCAGGTTTTATTTCGTAAATCTCAAGCCTGCCTAAACCCAACTAGTTCCATTCCAAAGCCAGCTCAATAGGATCGGTTCAGGTCTGGTTTCCGATATACCCCGTCCCTTTGCCATCCCTAGGAGTAATCCTCTAACACGTAGATTCATTGATGTATAATGCAATGGGTAGAAAAGAAGTTTTGCATGTCAACGACAGAAAGAAATTTGGTTCAATTATCGGATCGAATTTGTTGGATTTGTGAAAGAAACAAATCACCATCATTAGAATTTATGTATTTGACCTTATGATGATATTAAGTTTTAATCATGACAAAAAAAATTAAATAATATTTTGTATCAGACTTGAAATGCATGAGATACATCCATGTACATCTTGTGAAATCTATAATAGTTAGAAATTTTTTTTGAAAGGTTTATTTGTAGAAAAAACTTTCCCAAATATCAACATGAATTAATTTCATAGGTTTATTTATAGAAATATTAATGAAACTATTTAGAAAACTCAATCTAGTCTGCTTTGCTTGAGGGCAAATTTGACAAACATAATCAAAGGAGCATGAAATATAAGGAAATTGTTTGACTAATTCAGAAATGCAATATTGGGATGCATGGGTGCCCATGTCGCTAATGTCATATGTCGATGGGGGGTGTCTTATTGACAAGATGGGCGATAGGGGTTTGGAGGTAATATAGTCGGCCATGAACACTACCGACTCCAATCGCCTTCCTCGGACACTTGGCCTGAAAAATAAACGAATCATGAAAAAATATTGCAACATATGGATTAGATCGATTTTGTTAGTTGACTAATGAATAGAAGATTAAATTTTAAAAATAAAATATGAAAAACATTATCATGCAAGCTGAAAGTATTGAGAAATTAAACTTGATCATTCCAATATGTGAAACTTTTGCATGAAAGTCATCAGGTAATTGAGGCATTGGGTTGATGCATGTGGAATATGATGAAAACAATGTTAGAGAGGAACTTATGTGATTAGATGCGCCAGTGTTAATAATCCATGCATAGTTAAATGGTGCAGTCAAAGATATATCTGCAAAGTTGGGTTGGGGATTTATGCTACTTTAAAAGATCATGTCAAGTATCTTGTTGTATTGCTCCTGAGTGATAGGTGGCGATGATGTACACCATTGCTCGATCATTGTTGGGATATAGAAGACATTGAATTTTTTAAATTTTTTGATGGAAAACCATGGAGTCAATAGCAAACATCCTTTGTATGATTGTTATAACCACAATAATCAAAGTGAATTTGTGGCTTCTTGGAACGCCGGTCACCATTGCGATCGTTATTTCTTTGATTAATTATTGCTAGCGCGCGTGGAGATGAAAATCCTTGTGTGTTTGTATGCGCAGAAAAAGATACGGGTCGTCTTTATTACAAACACACGAAGATTACAGATGCCGGGACTCGGGGACTCGGGAGTGGTGAGCCGGGTGTGGCGAATATTTGATCAGGAGATTGTGGGAGAGATCCTCTGGAGGGTCCCTTTGATCTGTGTCTCCACGTGGTATTCGTGCGAGAGCTCTGAAGGGATTGCCCAGGACAGAGGTCTTTACAGGGTGAGGGTTTATTGAGAGGCTAAGGAGTATCTGTCATTGCTTTTGTCCCTTTCGTGCTTCGCGCTTTCTCGGCTATGGGGTTTTTTGCTTCGTTCCTCGGTCTTCGTGTCTCCCTCGATCCTTGCTAGACCTCGGCATCCTTGATCGTCGGTTCGCAGCATCGATCGTGCTTTTGGCGTCGGTTTTGGCTTTCGGCTTTGGCTTTGCTTTGGCGTAGCTCTGGCTTTTACTTTTCTTTGGCGCTTGCGCTTGAACGTAGGCGGATAGAGGCTTGCAATGCTTTAGTTCTTCCGGACTTCGCGTCATATCGGCTAAAACGTGCGGTGCTTTGCTCGTGACCGGCGTAGTTGCTTGGCTTTGGCACTTGCGTTGCTTTAGCACGGGCTTTACCAGTGCTTTCTCTTTGGCTTCTTGTATTAACTTTTGCTTTGGCTTTGACTCGATCTTCTTCTCGAACAGCGATGACTACTTCTTTAAGGCTTCTCTTATTCTTTCGGCTTCCTCAACGGTTGTGGCATTGGCTTGACTTCTCTTCTTTTCCTGGCTTCTTTGGCGTGATCGGAATTGAAGGCTTCTTTTGAAGATGGCAAGGGTAACATCGATCTCCGTGCGACGGTTGTGGTGTCGGCTTTGTTTTGAAGACGACGGGTGTAACACCACTTCGGATGTCCCTCTCCAAGATTTCTTCGTCGTGAATGGAGCGGGCGTTGTTGAAGACGATGGGATGATGCCGCTTCGATCTTCTTCTTCGGGCTTTTGGGCTTGATTGGAGTCGAAGGCTTGTTAGAGACGACGGGGTGATGCCGCTTCTATCTTCTTCTCTGGGCTTTTGGGCTTAATCGGAGTCGAAGGCTCGTTAGAGACGATGGGGTAGTGCCGCTCTGATCTTCTTCTCCGGCCTTTGCTTCTGCCGTCTTCGGAGTCAAAGGGTTCTTCTTCTCCGAGCTTTCTCCTTCGTGCACGGAGTCGAAGAGATGATCTTCTTGTGCAAGGTTTTCACTTTGATGAGGACTTTCAATAGACTAAGCCGGTCCCAAAAGAATCGGCTTGCCCGTGCCTCGTGAAGCCTTGGGTCGATGAAGAGTGCATCTCCTCCTCTGCAGAGCTTCTTCACCTTGTCTTTAGCTTCGACTTCAAGATTGGGGACGATTGTGGCGTCGACTTCTTCTCCGACGTATTTGGCATAATCGGAGTTGAAGGCTTTATTAAAGACGACGGGTGTAGCGCCGCTTCGGGTATTCTTCTCCAAGCTTTTTTCTTCGTGAATGGAGCAGATGCTTGTTGAAGATGACGGGGTGATACCGCTTCAATCTTCTTCTCTAGCCTTTGCTTCTGGCGTCTTCGGAGTCGAAGGGTTGTTGGAGACGACGGGGTGATGTCGCTCCGATGTTCTTCTCCGGCCTTTGCTTCTGGCGTCTTCGGGGTCAAAGGATTCTTCTTCTCCGAGCTTTCTTCTTCGTGCACGGAGTCGAAGGGATGATCTTCTTGTGCAAGGGTCTTCACGTTGATGAGGACTTTCGATGGACTAAGCCGGTCCCAAAGGGATAGGCTTGCCCGAGCCTTGTGAAGCCTTGGGTCGATAAAGGGCGCGTCTTCTCCTTTGTAGAGCTTCTTGTCATCCGACCTTTTGAGCCTTCCCCCTGCTCCTCTATTTATAGGTGAAGGGGGATGGGAGAGATATGGGAAGATTTATTTGAATCCCTTTAATATCTCTTTCATAACAACCCAAGATTTATTCCTTCATTGATGAGGAGAATAAACCCTTATTTATTTTTCTTTTCTGGCGGAATAGTTATGACCCAATCTTTTTGAATTTATTTGAATCTTGCACATAAAGTCGATGGCGACTCGACTTCATTTCTTGTCCGTCGGATCGAGGGATCGACGCAGATCCACGCTTATGTAGACGTCATACGCAACCTCCCCCCACGCATGGCGGTCTTTCTTTTCTTTTTCTTCTTTTTCTTTCTTTTCTTTTCTTTCCTTTTTCTTTCTTTCTTTTCTTTTCTTTCTTTCTTGCATGTCCGGCCACCCCTTACCCGCAGGTAAGGGGCTCGGGTTTCTAGAATAAAGGGAGGCCGGGTGGACCCCACTTGAGGATGGGCCCACCCGGCCTCTTGTTTGGCTCAGGTTGGGTCCGGTTTGTCTCCGAGTCGGGTTCGGGTCCGAGTTCGTGTCGGGTTTGCCTCCGAGTTGGTGCATGCGGGTTCAGGTTTGACACAATTTGTGTGTCTACAGTGTTATGTAAACCGATCGAAAAATCTTGTTATTGCTAAAATTAGCGACAGGTAGCGAAGGAGACAATGTGACCATGTGTGATGCAAATTCGGATGCATCTCTAGTTGGATTGAGAGTGTATTTCTTGCTGCTTTTCTTCTTGATGAGCCAAAATTTTTGTAGCATTCAGAAAAGGCTGATCCATCAATAAGATCTGACTTCAAAGTGCTAAATATTGTTCATGAAGCCTTTGAAGGAATTCCATGGCACGATCTTGTTGTTGTTGCTTTATAAGTCCCTTTTCATGCCTGCATATACAGGGTTTCACAGCAGAGAGTGTACTTAATTCGTCCCACTAGACCTTTATCTTTGTGAAGTATGCATAAACGGATGTGTCTTCTTGTTTTAGGGATAAAATAGACTGTCTGAGTTGGTATATTTTGTGAGCGTATTTTAATGATTGTTTCTGATGCTACGAATGTCATTTTTTGTGTAGTACGTTAAGAATCAAGGAGCTTACCAAATCATTACATCGTTTCCGTTGTTGCAACTCTTTGACTTCAGTGGGTCGCTTGATCGATTCGTTGATGAATCTATATTTGTTCTTCGCCCAGAGTGCAACGTCATCGAATGCAACCTTGTGCCATAGTTGTCGTCAGTGGGATGTGGAGAGACAAGAATGATAGTTGGATTGTCGGAGTGGTGGACGAAGAAGGGGCCATTAATGTTAATGGATAAGAAATAGTAGATCGAAGAAAGAGTCTACTCGAAATTGAGCGTCCGCCTCATGTCACTTGAGGCCATTGATTACTTCTATATATAACAGGTTGTTTACAAAGGATGCGATGTCAGGCATGTATAGAAAATCTACGCAAATAATAATTGCGGCTATTGGGGATCAACTGAACCCCATGATGAGCGGCACATATATATAAGGCAACATTAACTAATGATGGGTATGACAGCTAATAGGTAGAGTATTAAGAAATTAAAAGCAAAACAAAACTAATAAATACTGAAGCTTACGACTGTATCTAATTCCATGATGGAATAGAGGAAATTCCTTTCATGTGACTCTAAAAGTGGACTATACGTGGATGCATTCCATATCTAACTTCACTCATCCTGGAATTTGCGCTTGAATTGACGGAATATCTTGGAAGGCAGTCTAAGTTTATATATGATTGAGATTGTTGATCGGTTGTTCGATTTGCAAGAAACTTGTTTGATCCCATTCTTCCTTTTGGATGAATTACTTGCATGGAATATGGAGTAAAATGCAATGTGTATGTAACCCTAGATCTCACTGTGGGTAGAATCTTTCACCAATGAGCCTACAGATTTTTGTAATATATCTAGTTGTAACCTAAATTTGTTTCTAATAAGACTAGTGAGGTGCATGGAATCGACAGCTCCGATGGGACAATTAGAATGAGGAGGAGCGACGACTATGGTCGGAGTAAGAAGAGGGAGGAGGAGGCAAATTCATTTGTGAGGTGCATTATCAAAATGGGGGTAACAGTAAAAATAAAAAATGGGCTTGGGTGTTGGTAGTTTTGTGGGTGCAAATAAACTGCATGCTCAATGCTATTTGAACATGGCGATGTAAAGATATTCAATCACAGTTGTTCAATGTCTGCTCGTCATTATAGATGCATCTGATGGTTGTGATTGGTGTGATCAGGATATATATATGTCTATTCATCCTCCATGCAACCTTATACCATGAGAAAGTTAAGAAAAACAAAAGGGGAAGTTTGACATAAGTCCTTTTTGAGAGATGACATTTTGTTACAGGACACGTTAGTTTTAAAATATAGCTCAAGTCCCGCATGACAAATATATACTTTTTCTAGCGATAAATGTATACTTATCGGGACCTTAGCTAATATAGCAAATGATGGTATTATGCGCTAATATTGCAAAAAGTTAAGGATATATACCTAATTTGCCGGGCAAAAAAAATCTCATTTGTTGCTTCGTTTTCAAGAGTTTAGATTGAGAGTGCAGAGCTGTACGTGAAAAAAAACAACAACTGAGATTTATATTTGGGTGACCCGTACGTGGGATTGAATGCATGCATCTAGCTGGCAGGACCATGGAGAAGGCGCGATGACGATCGACTAGGGAAGGGAAGCAAACCCTCGGATCGACGAGAGGATTCAGAGGATATGGGGTTGACTCCGTCCATTCCGATACACAGGTTTAGCGTTGACTCCAAATTCCTTATTCTGCGTGCTACCCTGCTCAAAGTCAAACGGTGGAAGACGAGGGCGCTCTCTCTCTCTCTCTCTCTCTCTCTCTCTCTCTCTCTCTCTCTCTCTCTCTCTCTCTCTCTGTGCTCTGCTCTGTACTTTAAATACAAGAGTCCTCTCTCTCCTCTCTCTTCTCTATTTCTCTCTCTCTCTCTCTCCTCTCTGTGCTAACTGTGCTTACATTAAGTACAAGGGGCCCACTAGTATCTTTCATATCTGGGCATATGCATGGAGCTCAATGACCCAGAGGGTGTGTTTGGTTGTCAATGAGCTGGAAAAATAATTGTTGGGAAAAAAAAATTTATAGAAAAAAAAGAATTTTATTAATATTGTTTGGTTGAAATTTTTTTTTTCTTGTGTTTTTTTGTGTTTTTTGTTAGCTCCACATGATAAATTAATGACACTAATGATATTTAATATGACATTAGTGAGTTTCAAAATATCACTTGTAAGATTCAAAATCTCACTAGAGGGTCCGCAACTGGTCAATGAGTAGCTGCAAATGGGCACCTCCACCTGAAGTTGGGCACCAAAGGTTGGCAAACGATCGAGTTGGCCATATAGCATTACTTCAGCAGGTCGGGTGTGTATAATAGTTCTACTAATTCCGTGCAATACATGAACGATTACGATGTTGCTCGATTGGATCGTACATTCAACACCGCTTCCTACTAAGAGAGAGAGAGAGAGAGAGAGAGAGAGAGAGAGAGAGAGAGAGAGAGAGAGAGAGAGAGAGAGAGAGAGAGAGAGAGAGAGAGAGAGAGAGAGAGAATGGTGGCTAGCCACAAATTGCATCTTCCCAACACCCACACCACCGGTACTAGTGGATTTCTTTCCATAAAGGTTGCTGATGGGCTCTGGCTGCCATCGACCATGTTGGTCGTATTCTTCAGATAGGCTTGTGTCTTCTTCGAATCGATCGATGATAACCGATTTTAAATTCAATTTTTATTTATTTATAATATATTTTTTAATATTTTATCCCGTGTATCCGGGATCACTGCTAGTATATCTGAGACCTATGGTGCCACGCGGCAACCTCTACATTCCTCCGCTCTCCCCCCTTTTATATTTCTTTTATAACTAAATATCTCTCTCTCCCCACAATAGGGATGCGGTGCCAATTGTGCGATCCAATCGAGCAGTATCGTAATCATTCATGCATTCCACAAGATTAGTACTATTTAGTCTTTTGGCAACTTTTTTTACCGAACTGGTCTATTAACCATGGACTTTAGGCAAAACGGATCTCTTGCCCTGCCTTTTCATCTCATCGATCTGTTCTCAGGAATCTTAGATATTTTAAGCCAAATTTAAGTGTGCTCATTATAGCAGTAGTAACTTAGCCATCCTTTATGCTTCATACTCATGCATACGTAGGAGTCTGGCCGAATCGAGCTGCGGATGAGAGCATTTTTGCTATCCGATTGATTTGCTACACTTGCTTATGGCCCTATCATGATGTATCATGTCGTCCATTAAAAGGGCATATCCGAAACTACACTTGCTACTAGAGGTGCGCTACACTAACTAGTCCCATTGTACCCTTTTAATGGATGATGTGGCACACCATGATTGGGCCAAAAGCAAGTGCAGCTAATCAATCCGATAGCGGAACCCAAATCGGGAACATATTTTTTTGTAGGTAGAATTATGCTCATTCATCTTCTGCTGTACTAATTAAGCAATGTTATTGGGGCCCATAACTAATTGACTAAGCCCCAAAACGTAAGCTCAATTACCAACAGAACCAACCACAAAGATTTCCTCTCTAGAAGTTATTAAATGGGGTACTATAATTTATAGGGTTGTTACATAGACTCGATTTTTAATGAGATGATAATTTAAGCATCCTTAATGCTAATGCATTATCTTGTCAGGGATTTATCACTAAGTCCCGCAAAGAAAAAGGGGGACTTAGTAATTGAACAGTCCAAAACATGAGTTTCGGTTAAGCCTGAGTGCAGAGAATGAAAATGCCCTTTCATACAATTCAAATTTTTATTTGCATGCCATCATCTCTAAACTAAACCTAAAACCTAAGATCTACAGACCATGCGAAGAACCCTAGGCCTAATTCTAAACCTAATCTAAACCCTAAAACCTAATCTACAAGCCATAGGGATGAACCCTAGACCTAATCCCAGCTCGCCGTTGCCGCCCGTTGCTGCTCGCCTCACCGTAGCTCGTCGCCGCTGCCCGCTGTTACTCTCCTTGTCGCAGCTTGCTGCCGCCGCCCGTTGTTACTCTCCTCGTCGCAGCTTGCTGCCACCGCCCGCTGCTGCTCCTCTAAGTCGCTCGTTGTTTGCCGCCCGCTGCTCGTCACGCCGTTGCACTCGCCGCCGCTCACTGCTTGCCGCTGATGTCACCGCCACCCGCTGCTGTTGCCGGCTACTCGAGAGAGAAGTGGGAAAGGGCAGAAGGGGGGGGAGAGGATAATTTTAGGTTTAAAGTTTAATTTTGGAACCTATTGCTAAAGGATTCTTAGGAGTGTCATGTTTATTAACCGGATCTTTTGTATGGGGACTAAACACCCATTATTAAATGGGGTACTTTAATTTATAGGATTGTTAAATAGACTCGATTTGTACCAAGATGTTAATTTGAGCATCCTTAATACTAATATAGGATCTTGTCAGGTACTTATCACTAAGTCGCCCCCCCCCCCCCCCCCCCCCCCAAAAAAAAAAAAGAAAAAACACAACGCGGGATTATCTCAACCCTCAAGCATACCCGCTTTTGAGCAGGTAGACATATTACATGAAGAGAGGCTTCGTGAACCTATGTCATACGGGGATAACTTGGACGTCTGGCAAGGTTCATAAAGTAGAAAGATGTACAATTTCGTCCAAAGTTGGAAAAGGGATCACTTGTACATCAATCCAACAAAAGAAAGAGAGAGAGAGAGAGAGAGAGAGAGAGAGAGATACTATTTAGCCCGAAAAGTCAGCCCGATTGATGTGTCCAGAGATTATAGTCGTCCGTTGCAACCAGCCCAACCAATGAATCACATTTAACACAGACTTGCAGGCAAAGTGATGCTGTGATCGGATGCCACATCAATCGGGCTGACCATTCGGGACAAACGCTTCGAGCTCAATAGTGCACGCGCGCGCGCGCACACACACACACACACACACACAGAGAGAGAGAGAGAGAGAGAGAGAGAGAGAGAGAGAGAGAGAGAGAGAGAGAGAGAGAGAGAGAGAGAGAGAGAGTTGAAATTTAAGAAGTTTTTTTTTTCAATAAAAATTTAAGAAGTTTAGAAGCATAATCTAATAATCCAAAGTAAAAAGTAAAGTTACAACCCGTTGACAATCCACTCCAATCACTGGATAGAGGTTTTAGAATTTTTTGATTTTTTATGAGGATGGTCACTATGGTAAGTTGATCATCCTCACAAAAATATGTAAATACTGAAATCTCTAAGGGCTTCAAATGTGTTATTCAAAATAACAGTTCAAATAGATGGTTAAGAAAGCTTCAAACATTTAACATCCTAAGAGGTTTTAGAATTTGTTGTTTTATTATGAGAATAATCAACTTGTTATAGTGGTCATCCTCACAAAATATTAGCAAATTCTAAAACCTCTATCCAACAATTGGAGTGAACTGTCAAAGAAACGGATTGTCAACGGATATATATATATATATATATATATATATATATATATATATATATATATATATATATATATATATATATGTATATACAGAAAGAGAGAGAGAGAGAGACGATACAGGGTATATGCGGGCGGCCTATTTTGGTAAAATGGGCAGCCGCCCATTTGATGCTTCTAGGAGTTTTAGAATGTGTTGATTTTTTTTAGCATAAGCACCTTACCTCAGAACACCCACAAAAAATCAGCACATTCTAAAACTTTTAGGGACATCAAATGTTATATTTCAGATTACGAATACAACAGACGTTCGATAAAATTTCTAACATTTTATATCCCTAGGACTTTAAGAATGTGCTGATTTTTTTGGATGTTTTATCTAAGGTAAGGTGCTAATGCTAATAAAAAAATAGAACATTCTAAACTTCTAACGACTTCAAATGGGTGGCTACACAAATATATATATATATATATATATATATATATATATATATATATATATGTATATATATATATATATATATATATATATATATATACTGTAACACTCTTGAGTACAACTTTACTCATAAATTTTGGTTTCGATGGAATCGAAATCGAGACTTCTGAAACTATTCGGATTTTGCCTAATTGGACAGATCCTCACCTTAAGTTGATTCTTCGCTAAAATAGTAATGGTCAACTCTGTAATTATCCTCTAACTAACTTGCAACATTATATTGTGAGGATACTGAAAAAATAGTTCTTTATGCAACACAAATTTGCTTATTAACTTTTTAGTTATTCTTATTTAGGAAAAAATTTATTTTAATGTTCTCTTGTCATTTATTTTTCACCAACAATGGAACCAAACATTTCCCGATGGACCCAACAAACCAAACCAGAAGTTCAAAATCTAAGACCTTAAGCATAACGGTAACATGTACTTTCTATCTAATTAAGTAATTCCTCGAATTATTCATATTATTTAGAGCAATGCTATTTATACCGATAACTTTTACCGATTCGTTTACACAGAATGAAGTGGCATGCATCCAATCACAACATCTCGTGTCATGTTGCTCCGATCTGAGTGTGATTCACTGCAGGGTCGAAACCACGATGTCTGAGGGGATTGTGGCCCGACCCTCAAAATTGGTAAATTTCTAGAGAGCCCGTTTGAGGTTTTAATTTTTTTTTATGAAATCTTTACATATAGCACCCCCCCCCCCCCCTCAACCCATATATATATATATATATATATATATATATATATATATATATATATATATATATATATATATATATATATATATATATATATATATATATATATATATATATATATATATATATATATATATATATATATATATATATATATATATATATATATATATATATATAATATTTTACAAGGAATGGATAAAGAGAGTCGTTCGATACAAACATAAGAGACGGTTAGAAAAGTAAAGACCAAGATTTCTCTTACTGTTCGTGAGTAAATCGCATTCAACTAGACCACCAACAAATTGACGCTGTGATCATATGCCACGTCAGTCAATCCATATGATCATTCGGAACCAACGGTTTGGGATGAGCAGCAGTTATCCATTTGAATCGTACGGTTATATGCCACGTCAGTCAGCGATCTGAATAGCAGTTCGCCCGTCCCACGATCTCTGTTTCTCTCTTTCTCTCTGTTGATCTCTGAACTTCTCACCCATTGTCACGATCTCCATTCCCCCTCTCTCTCATTAAATCGCGCGCCAGGTCTCCCCCCTTTCCCCTTCATTGCAAGAGAGAGAGAGAGAGAGAGGGAGAGGGAGAGGGAGAGGGAGTGAGAGCACTAACCTCTCCCCTTTCCCCTTCGTTGCTCCGGCGAGGGTCGCACCTGCAGCCGGTGAGGAGCTGGATCCAGACCCCCTTCCCCGATCTCCACAGGAAGTCCCCCTTCTCCATCCCTCTCTCTCTCTCGATCTCCCACTCTCCTCCGATCACTCTCTCTCGGTTTCGGCCACGCCAATAGAGATCTCGGCTTGCATCGCAACGGCTCAGAGATGCTATGATCTCCGCCTTCTCCGCTTGCATCGCAAGCAAGCAGCTCTCCCTCACATCCGATCCTACCCCCAGACCCGATCTCCACATCTCTCTGTTTCTCTATCATCCATGATTACCGTCGTCATCCACGATCTCCCGCAGTCATCCCGATCCCAATCTCCATCTCTCTCTCTATCTCATCCCACGATCTCGATCATCCTGATCTCTCTCTCTCTAACCGATCAGCCCATCCCGACTTTCTCTCTCTCTCTCTCTCTCTCTCTCTCTCTCTCTCTCTCTCTCTCTCTCTCTCTCTCTCTCTCTCTCTCCCTCTTGAACCGCTTAGTCCGTCCCTCTCTCTCTCCGCGTCCCTCTCTGTCTCTCTGTCTCTCTCTCTTTCTCTCTCTAACCACTAATCCCCACTGGTGCTTCGTCCCCCACTCCGACTGGATCCCGATCTCCCATGGATCTGCACAAATCCCGTCTGCTGCAAGGCCTATGGCGTCTTCAGGGACCGCGAGATGTACGATCGGGTCTGGCGATGCCGACCGGCTCCGTTGCTTCCTCCGGTGGCGCGTCCAGGTGATGGAGCGCGGCGTCCGCTTCCTCGAGCTCCGTCCCGGCGACGTCAACTCCATCATCCAGGTCACCGTCCTCAAGGACATGCCTCCACGTGGCCTCCAACCAGATCCTCTCTGCAAAACCATGAAACCCATTAATGGGTTCTTTTGTTTAGATATCTGCAAAACCATGAACTGGGTTTTCGAATCTCTTTTTTTTCTATTTTTTTTTTCTTGGATCAAATCTGATAATCTAGGATGGATCAATGTGCCTTGGTATTTCAGCATGCTGTAGTCGGTGATCAGTCCCTTTCTCGCGGAGAGGACCAAGAGCAAGTTCCTGATCACCAGAGAAGGGAATGTGGCCGAGACCCTCTACAAGTAAAATATTTAATTAATGCTCTGTACCCATCTCTGCTTTGCCTTTGCTTTGTATCTTCTTCCTCCCCCCCCTCTGAACAGCTTCTTGATGAATTCAACATTGTTTACAGTACGACATTAATGCCGTTACGTGTTCATTTCAATGCCCCTTCATGTGCCATATGATTGCTCTGTTCTTTCAGATTTATTAGGCTGGAGTTCATGCCGGTCCAATACGGTAGCCTGAGCTGGCCGGGAGATTTGCAGAGCGGCGACCCTCCCAAACCGGCTTCCAAGTTCACCATCAAGTGCGGAGAGAAGGTGAATCTCGAAGTAGACGGGATCGAGGTAATTAATTTCTCATTTTTTTCTTTAACAAATGATTTATAAGGGGCAAAAAAAGAATTGATGATCTGTATATACGGTGGTGGGTGGAATTTTATAGAGTGAAGCCACCATTACGTGGGACATAGTGGTGGGGGGATGGGAATAATGATTCTTATTCTCCAAGTTCTTTCACAAAGTCAATACATAATGATTGCTTATTGTAGTTAAGGGAATAATAGCACACAATGCACCTAATCCACACTAATTCCCCCTAATACTTAGTTCTATTGGTGCTTCCTTTTGTTCAATTTTCTCTATATCTGCTGTCAATTTTTTTTCTCAATATCTACGAGACAATGGCTGATCTAGGAGATTATAGGACTTCTGGAGAATTAGATTTTAGGAGGGGATATAGGTTTGTGCTTTGGGATAGAAACTTGGGATCAAATCTGAGTACGATCATATTTTGAATAACCAAGGTGGATTAAAGTGAGATCTAAGTAGATGGAATTAAGGCTAGCAGTGGTAGTGCAGCAGTTTTGCTGTTGGATGTGTACTTTTGGGTGGTTTGTAGAAAATTTTATGACAATTTTTTAAAAATTGAGGGTTGATAATGGCCATTATGGTGGAATTTAGGTCTGTAATCGGAGGATTAGTGCTGTAACAACTAGAGCAGCTAAAATAAATCTAAAGATGCAAGAAATTAGGCAAAACAACAGTAAAATAAAAGGATATGTCTTAGAAGTCGATCTCACTTCTAACGGGCAATGTTACATGGACACGGGACACGGGACACGGGTGTCGTGTCTGAGATCCACTTAAGAGTATGTTGACACGAGTGCCAAAGTGTTCGAGTAGGGTGTCCTGTCTGGGTGGGGACACAACAATTTTTGGAAAAAGTCAAGTATCCAGCAACACTGCTAACGGGCGTCAGGGTCGCACCAAGATGTTTTGTGATTGTGGCATCTTGGGGATTAAGGCATCTCAACTATGGGTTCGGGGCCCTTTTTACAGATAGAAAATTTGTCTTTGATATCATTCTAGGATTAATATTCTCGAAAGTATGCTCTTCATTGGTTTTGTACAACTATATAGTCAAGAGAGGGAGAAGAGGGATTCGATTGTGCTATAGACTGTAAATAGAGGGGTTGACTGGCTATAAAACGTAGAAAATTGGAGATTTTGATGGCAAGGCATCCATACTGAGTAGGACTTCTAAAGCAAGAGCCTGATTCTCTTTTAATGTATTGGAATATCTGTGGCAAGCGAATTTTACCGTCAGAATTAAGGTTCCTTCATATGGTTTATCTTCACTAATTGTGATTTGATGTTTTCAGTAGTATGATAGCATCGATAACATTCATGAATTTAATAGGAACTTTTCAAATTTTGAGGCGAATATAATGGCTTTCTTGAATCTCTACCGCCGGTGATTGCCGCAGGGGCCCCAGCTCCAACTTTCTACCTACTCCTCTGATCACCATCACTATTCCATTATCTTCAACCTTTTTTTAAATTTATTTATTTCATTTTTTTTTGTGTCATTTGATAATAGGATTTTTTTTATTTGAAAGGTTGGGAAATAGGAATTCCATAAGATTGCTTTCAGTTGCTAAAAGGCCAAAACAGTAACCCAAGTTGGGGTTTTATGTGTTTTCTCTTCATATGCTACAATGCTTCAGATTGATTGGTTGACTAAAATATTGTTTGATGGGTACCACTAAACTGATCTCACTCTTTTTTTTTGGCAGGCTGAGGTATATAAAGCTCCTGTGAAGCAAGAAGGTAGCAACCATATGAGTACCATATACTGGAGAGAGAGAGAGAGAGAGAGAGAGAGAGAGAGAGAGAGATGCAATAAGATCGATTATGGTAGATCAGACATATCAACTTTTCAAAAAATAGATTAGACATAGCTGATCCCTCAGAAATCTGTTTGGCTAGCATCTGCTTCTTTCCTTCTCCTCACCTAATTGTAAATGTATCGAAGGCTGCCTCATAACTCTGTCTAGCTAGAATTCTGCTCTGTGTGCTTGAGACATCATTAAAAGAAGCAAGTTTTATATATATATATATATATATATATATATATATATATATATATATATATATATATATGTGTGTGTGTGTGTGTGTGTGTGTGTTCATCTCTCTCTCTCTCTCTCTCTCTCTCTCTCTCTCTCTCTCTCTCTCTCTCTCTCTCTCTCTCTCTCTCTCTAGCCGGGTTTCATACTTAAAATCGTGCTTGGGACGTTGGATCGCTTGCTGCGGTAGCTATGCTCCGATTCTTAGTTTGTTTTCTTCTTAGATACTTCGACTGGACCTTAATGTGGGTTTTATTGAAAACCAAGCTTCACTTTTGTTGGTTCTTTGCCGTTTTGTTCCGACAATGGGAGTTTCAGAATGTGGGTCGGCTAGAAGTACTGGTTTTCACGTGGGTATGTCGAAACCAAACATTTGATCTGGTGACGAGTTGTACGGACTCTACAGAGCCGATATATCTCTATGTAGATGTTGGATCTCGATCCTTAAGGGTGGAGGGAGCGAAAGTGGAGAGGTCGTACTGTTTGTTTTCATTTAGTCTAAATCTTATTACCTTCCATCTCCATTTTTTTTTTTTGCAGTCGGCTGACATCTTGGTTTATACTGCTTTGTTTTTTAATTTTTTATTTTGGTTGTTCTTCAAATACTGCTTTATTTTTTATTTTTTATTTTGAAAGAGCGAGAGAGAGAGCATGAGTTTCGTGCAAAATTCAATGATTTTTTCTACTCTTTTTTTTTCTATTGAACCAATATGTGAGGCAGATGGGGAGAGGTTGAGGGTGGAGTGTGCATCTTTTCAATGCGCGGACAATTTGATTTGTCTAGGGTGAGGGTGACCAACTATCCTTTGTCGTCGAAGGGATCGCTGCAGTGCCAATGTCTTTGAAGGCGGTTGTCCGAGTGGTGACAAATGTGGACGCCCGGCTAAAATGTGTCCGCCCCCCGCCGAATGTGGTTGTCCTCTCTGAAAATGTTCGCAATGGAAAAATATGGACGCCCTCACGTTGAATATGAGCGCCTTCACCGAATGGGGGGTGTCCTTACCGAATTTGAATATTGTTGTCCCCCCTTAAAATATTGTTATCTCCTTTAAATATTGTTCTCTTCCTAAAAATATTATCGCCACTCTCAAAATATATTTTTGCCACCTTCAAAATATTGTCACATGCCTCAAAATATTGTCCTCGCTCTCGAAATCTTCCGCGTGCCGACAGGCATGGGCATTACTTGTAACATCCGTCCCAAACACACAAGATTTTATCCGCTCTGCCCGTGCCCGCACGAGAACTTCCCAGCGATGTGGGGCTAACTCATGGCCTTGCACACCTCACCTCACATCCGCCCCAAACACACAAGATTTTATCCGCTCTGCCCGTGCCCGCACGAGAACTTCCCAGGGTGGTCACCCATCCTGGTACTACTCTCGCCCGAGCACGCTTAACTACGGAGTTCTTACGAAATCCGTAGCGGCGCACGGTTTTAAAACGCGTCTTCTATGTTTGGGAGGGGAAATTATATAAGTAGCTCAGGATCTCCTTCTCTCCAGGCGATGTGGGGCTAACTCATGGCCTTGCACACCTCACCTCACCTCATCCATCTTGGCATTCCCGCCTCAGGAGTCTTGGCTTTTGGCTATTGGCCTATTGGATCTTGGTCGTCACAATCCACCCCCCTTAGGGCTACACGTCCTCGTGTAGGGTTAGACCCCCCCATCCCGAGGAGAACCGGCTCTGATACCATTTTGTAACATCCACCCCAAACACACAAGATATTGTCCGCTTTGCCCATGCTCGCACGAGAACTTCCCAGGATGGGTGACCACCCTGGAAGTTCTCGTGCGAGCATGGGCAAAGCGAACAATATCTTGTGTGTTTGGGGTGGATGTTACATTACTAGTATATATATATGGGGCATGCTATAATGCGGCATGCGGTAAGTGCGGCACTGCACTACAACCGTCTGATGCACCGCTGCGTGCATATGATGCACACAGCGGGTGCATCACACGACTGCGGTATGGTGTCGCACTTATCGTATGTCGCATTATAGCATGCCCCTATATATATATACTAGTAAAAACCCCCGTGCCCAAGGTCACGGAAAAGATTTCTAGGACGACGAAAATATTTCGAGGGCGGGGATAATTTTTAAAGGGTGGCGGTAACATTTTGGGGGCAGCAAAAGATTTTGAGGGCGTGAAAATTTTTTAAGAGAGGGGTCAATATTTTAAGGATGGTAACAATAATTTAAAAGTGGTAATAATTTAAAAGAGATGATAATATTTCCATAAAAGTATTTTGGCAAGGACACATACATTAGTTGGGGGCGACAAAATTCACTAATAACACAACTGCACTAATATTTTGTGTGAATGGACCCACGGACTACGTCGTATGCTCACAATATTTTGATGTAGGTGGGCCCCACTAATGAATCACATTCGAATGATACTGCAGGCCACAAACATTGGTTGCTTCTGTTTGCTCCCCTCACATTGAATTTTTCCCTGGGCATTGACAATATGCAACTCTATGTTTGCTCCCCTCACTTGAATTTAAAATCTTAAAGCAATCTTCAAACACGTAGAATATGCTCAAAGTGTTTGGTTCAGTTTGGTTTCGAAAATAGGAAAGCCGGGTTTTTGATTTGGTTTTTAAAATCCGATAAGCCTCAAATTTTGAAATCTAAGGCATTTGCAAAGATTTGTAAACAATAATCTCATTTTGTAATGAGAGCTACTTTTTGATTCAAAAATGCTAATTCAAAATTTTGAAATCTTGGCACATTTCAAATCTTGGCATT
Organism: Chamaelirium japonicum; assembly: GCA_947650365.1. Classification (NCBI taxonomy): domain Eukaryota; kingdom Viridiplantae; phylum Streptophyta; class Magnoliopsida; order Liliales; family Melanthiaceae; genus Chamaelirium; species Chamaelirium japonicum. Next base: position 33,501,646 of record OX393549.1, read on the forward strand.
TTGAATCTCAAATGCATTAAGTAAGGTTTTATCGGCCATAAATCAGATTTTGATTTGATGATCCATTAAAGACCACATTGGCATTGGCATTTGCATTTGGTTTTATTTGTTATAAATCAAATTTTGAGCTTATCGAGCTCGGGCTCAAAATGCCAAGGCCAATACCCGATAAGCCTAATCCAAATGATAATGCCTGATAAGTATAATCCAAATGTCAATGCCAATGTCAATGCAAAATAATAAAAAAATTGTCAAGTCGAAAAATTCAGTCACATCCTGAATTTATCTATTGAATTATTCATTAGACTCGGAGAATTCATTAGGCATAGAGTATTCATTAGGCAAATTCAGTAAAACTCTAATCTCATGGGTATTCATTACATTACCCCCCCCCCCCCCCCCCCCAAAAAAAAAAAAAAATTGAGGCAAGGATCCTTTGTTCTCCAAATCTCCATTTGAAGCATACATGCATTCAATAATTTCGAGCAAAATTTGCTCTAAAATTTGAGGAATTAAAATTGTCAAATCATTTCGAGCAAGGTTTGCTCTAAAAAAAAAATCAGCAAAATTTGAGGAATTAAAATTGTCAAATCATTTCGAGCCAGGTTTGCTCTAAAAAAAAAAGGGTCCATTTGTGCTATTTTTAATGAAAATAAGCTAACCACAGAGCAATAAAAGGTACCAATTACTATTCAGCTAATATCGTTATGTCATTTTTAGTGCCATTTTGGAGTACAGCAGTTGAGAATTTTCAGGTATGCATACAAATTGATCAGTTTTGTTTTGGAGTATTGTTTTTTCATAAATTATGATTAGTGGTTCACTCACAAACACGATTCATATTCACCTTTTCTTATTTCATTACTCCTCTATAAATATTTGCCCTTGTCACGCCGCGACATCTCAATCTTTGTTGTAGTGGTCAATACAATACCAGTAGGGTCCATTTTGTGCGGAATTTGTGGACTTCAATACGAAACATATGGTATTGCAAACTTCACAATATAATTAATTAATTATAAAATATTTCACAGCATGAGAGGATGACCAACATCACTGAAGCACTTTTATGTCATTATAATATATCTCACAGCATGCGAGGATAATATATATCATAGACCCCATTATTCTCCGAATGGAAGAGCTTTTAGAAAGCTCAAGAGAACAATAATCCATTTGAAACTAACCGGATATGGTGGCGTTGGGACTGGAAGCCACAGTGGACGTAACGGGCAATACAGGGTCGCATTCGTGCATGGCAACTTCCGTGAAGGTTGCGGTGAGTTCAGAGACAATAGATAGCTGGAAGATAGATATATATGGAGTATCAGTTTAATTGGACAAAGTTGAACATTGTGTTGTATTAAAAATAAAAGCTATGTTAAGACTCTGAGTCTCTGACCGGTTGTTCAGACATGATCGCAATGGTAAGAAGTTGGCACGGGGTGCGAGTTCTGCCTTGAAGTATAGCCGTTGATTTACTGTAAACAAAAAAAAACAAAGACGGTAATTCAAAAATATTGCACAATGGGCAGATCATAAAAAATAAAAAGAACCAAGAAAGAGAGTGAGAGAAAGATCAACAGGCACATTGTGCATGGCAAATCACCAAAAATAACTCAAAAGAACCCATCTCGAATCACATATGTGGCCAAACAATTCGTTCGACTGATCATCACGGTGATTGAGATTTGGCCTATTAATTGTCTCCATTGTTTGGAAATTCTGCATAAAAAAAAATTTCAGGAAGCATTAAAACTAAAGAGTTTTACCTACCGAACATATTTAGAACCTTAAAACCATTGGTCAAAGAAAGAGAGAGAGAGAGAGATTAGCCCGTGATCAAGTATATTCCTGGCTAACCCAAATTCTATATGCAGAAGGCAGCTTATAAAGATGCAATTTGTTCCAATTATTCATTTTAGCATCCCTAACTGTCCACGAACTACAACAAAATACTTACAGCTTATTGAATCTACCCAGGAATTTCAACATTCAGCATTCAAAACCAATTTAAGAAGATAATATAAAACTTCGGAAGAGTTGAGAGCGTCAATGCCATCAATTCTAATGTCATCCATGTATCAATCAAACAATCAAAAAGCATAAACAGCCTCTACACATAGAACTTACATGATTGTGGAGTATCAGTTTAATTGGTCAAAGTTGAATATTGTGTTGTATTAAAAATAAAAGCTATGTTAAGACTCTGAGTCTCTGACCGGTTGTTCAGACATGATCACAATGGTAAGAAGTTGGCACGGGGTGCGAGTTCTGCCTTGAAGTATAGCTGTTGATTTACTGTAAACAAAAAAAAACAAAGACGGTAATTCAAAAATATTGCACAATGGGCAGATCATAAAAAATAAAAAGAACCAAGAAAGAGAGTGAGAGAAAGATCAACAGGCACATTGTGCATGGCAAATCACCAAAAATAACTCAAAAGAACCCATCTCGAATCACATATGTGGCCAAACAATTCGTTCGACTGATCATCACGGTGATTGAGATTTGGCCTATTAATTGTCTCCATTGTTTGGAAATTCTGCATAAAAAAAATTTTCAGGAAGCATTAAAACTAAAGAGTTTTACCTACCGAACATATTTAGAACCATAAAACCATTGGTCAAAGAAAGAGAGAGAGGAGAGAGAGAGAGAGAGAGAGAGAGAGAGAGATTAGCCCGTGATCAAGTATATTCCTGGCTAACCCAAATTCTATATGCAGAAGGCAGCTTATAAAGATGCAATTTGTTCCAATTATTCATTTTAGCATCCTAACTGTCCACGAACTACAACAAAATACTTGCAGCTTATTGAATCTACCCAGGAATTTCAACATTCAGCATTCAAAACCAATTTAAGAAGATAATATAAAACTTCGGAAGAGTTGAGAGCGTCAATGCCATCAATTCTAATGTCATCCATGTATCAATCAAACAATCAAAAAGCATAAACAGCCTCTACACATAGAACTTACATGATTGTGGAGTATCAGTTTAATTGGTCAAAGTTGAACATTGTGTTGTATTAAAAATAAAAGCTATGTTAAGACTCTGAGTCTCTGACCGGTTGTTCAGACATGATCGCAATGGTAAGAAGTTGGCACGGGGTGCGAGTTCTGCCTTGAAGTATAGCTGTTGATTTACTGTAAACAAAAAAAAACAAAGACGGTAATTCAAAAATATTGCACAATGGGCAGATCATAAAAAATAAAAAGAACCAAGAAAGAGAGTGAGAGAAAGATCAACAGGCACATTGTGCATGGCAAATCACCAAAAATAACTCAAAAGAACCCATCTCGAATCACATATGTGGCCAAACAATTCGTTCGACTGATCATCACGGTGATTGAGATTTGGCCTATTAATTGTCTCCATTGTTTGGAAATTCTGCATAAAAAAAATTTCAGGAAGCATTATAACTAAAGAGTTTTACCTACCGAACATATTTAGAACCATAAAACCATTGGTCAAAGAAAGAGAGAGAGAGAGAGAGAGAGAGTGAGAGAGAGAAAGAGAGAGAGAGAGAGAGAGAGAGAGAGAGAGAGAGAGAGATTACCCCGTGATCAAGTATATTCCTGGCTAACCCAAATTCTATATGCAGAAGGCAGCTTATAAAGATGCTATTTGTTCCAATTATTCATTTTAGCATCCCTAACTGTCCACGAACTACAACAAAATACTTGCAACTTATTGAATCTACCCAGGAATTTCAACAGTCAGTATTCAAAACCAATTTAAGAAGATAATATAAAACTTCGGAAGAGTTGAGAGCATTCAAAACATTCAGCATTCAAAACCAATTCTAATGTCATCCATGTATCAATCAAACAATCAAAAAGCATAAACATCCTCTACACATAGAACTTACATGATTGTGGAGGGGCTTGAAGTTGGTAAACACATCGAGGATTGAGCACCTCGATCAGCGCCTTCATCTCCAATGCTCTCTCTACACAATCAACTGATTTGTCATGGGGAGGAAAGGAGAGGAGAGATAGAGAGATCTGACCAAGGGAAGCACTCAATCAGGATCTCAATCAAAAAATCAGAGCTAAATCCTTCAAAAAAAAATTTCAAAAACAAAAAAACATTAGAGAAAGAGAGAAACAGAAAGAGATCTGACCCCTTCCTTCAGATCTCAATCGATCGACAATGAGTGAGAGAGAGATTCTTACTTGGGTGGTCCTCCTCCTCCTCGCCTTCCAGCCAGAACCCTAGATCTAGGTTTCCCCTGTATTTTACAACACATGAAAAAAAAATCAGGATTGATGAGAGGGGAGTTGGAGTTTGAGTTCGAGAGAGAGAGGGGTTCCAACCTGTGGGTGGACGGAAGGGTTGTGGCAGGTGTTCCGTGGCCGGCGGAGAGAGGGGGGTTTCCTACCTGTGGGCGTAAGGGCAGTTGGGGTCAATACCAGAGGCCAATCGGTCGAGAGAGAGAGAGAGAGAGAGAGAGAGAGAGAGAGAGAGAGAGAGAGAGAGAGGTGCTCGTCGGTCGGAGGTGGGCTGGTGCTCGCCGGTCGGAGGTGGGCTCTTCGGGGTCGGAGGTGGGCTCTTCGGGGTGCTTTTCGGTTGGGGCCGGGATGGGCCCTAGAGGTGAAGGGGGAGGATAGGGGAGGGGGAGGTGGTGGGGAGAGGGACCGATGGAGAGGAGGGAGATGAATGAGATGAGGAAACATTTGCTGAGAGAGATGGAGCGGAGGGAGATGAGGGGGCTCTCGGCTCGCGGGATACTAAAGTGGGGTTGTTCTCTAGGGCGCAGGATTTAAGAGTACTTTAATGGGCGGCAGGGCTGCTTCACGGGATTCGATCAGATGGGGTTCAGATCGGACGGATGAGAGTGGAGGCTGCTCTATCGGACGGTGGATTTAAGAGAGTTGTTTAATGGGAGGCGGGGCTGTGGGCACGGATCCGGAGGGGGCCGATCGGACGGGATTTAGATCGGACGGATTAGATGGGTCAGATGAGATGGGAAGGGCTGATTTAAGAGGAATGAGGGGGGGGTTGGGGGGGATTTATGGGGCTGAGTGGGATTCTTGGTGAGGGCTAGAAAACGGACGACTGTGATTGACTTTCCTTGTTTATCCCCCTCCTCTAGATAAATCAGAGCCGCTCCTTTGTCTCAGTTCATTTGTCCTCCCCACAACCGTCGTCCCTTATTATATAGATATATATATACACACACACACACACACACACACACACACAAAGAGAGAGAAAGAGATAGAGAGAAAGAGAGAGAGAGAGAGAGAGAGAGAGAGAGAGAGAGAGAGAGAGAGAGAGAGAATGTTACAGTGAGCTGTGAGCTGCCGGTTTAGAAAGTGAGCTGCGAGTATTTTGCCCACTCTAAAAGTTTTGGAATTTGATAAAATTTGGTGAGGGTTTTTTCTAGGGTAAGATGATCATCCTCACCAATTTTCATCAAATTCCAAAAGTTATAGGGGATCATAAGGTCGAAGCAAAATCTGTCGTCCGCAGTCACCGTTAAAATCTACAGATTTTGCTTTGACCATTTGACCCCGGCCCCTAGAAGTTTTGGAATTTGATAAAAATTGGTGAGGATGATCATCTTACCCTAGACAACACCCTCACAAAATTTTATCAAATTCCAAAACATCTAGGGGGGTCAAAATACCTGCAGCTCATTTTCTCCTATCGTAGCTCACAGCTCAACGTAACAGCCCTCTCTCTCTCTCTCTCTCTCTCTCTCTCTCTCTCTCTCTCTCTCTCTCTCTCTCTCTATATATATATATATATATATATATATATATATATATATATATATATATATATATATATATATATATATATATATATATATATATATATATATATATATATATATATATATATATATATATATGTAGACACACGAATTTCATCGGACCCGGACCCGACTTACGTGTGCCGACGTGGATGCAAACCCAACGCGCTCGGACCCGGACCCGACTCGAAGGCCCCTACGTGGATGCAAACCCGACGACTCGGACCCGACTCGCACCTAGCAAAAGAGGAGCGGACCCCACTTCAAGAGGGGCCGGCCCTTACTATGGTCCGAACCCCATGGGGCCGGCCCCTACTAGGACCCGAACCCCATGGGGGGCCGGCCCTATTGGGACCCGAACCCCATGGAGGGGCCGGCCGGCCCTGCAAGGAAAGGGAAGAAAAGAAAAGAAAGAAAAGAAAAAGGAAAGAAAAGAAAGGAAAGAAAAGAAAAGGAAAGAAAAGAAAAGGAAAGAAAAGAAAGAAAAGGAAGGAAATACCGCCATGCGCGGGGGGAGGTTGCGTATGACGTCTGCACACACGCGGATCTGCGCCGATCCCTCGATCCGACGCACAAGAAGAAGCGCCCGATCGCCATCGATTTCGTGTGCGAAATCCAGCCATAATTGCACCCGCCAGAAAATGAAAACAACTAAATGTTATTTCCCTCATCAATGGATGAATAAATCCCGGGTAATTATGAGAGAGATACAAAAGGGATTTAAAATTAAAAGTTCCCATATCTCTCTCCCCTCCCCTTTGCCTATAAATAGAGGGGGTGGGGGAATGAAGAAGAGGTCAAAAATTGAAGACGAAACGCCAGAGCTCTGCAGAAGAGGAGACGCTTCTTCATCGACCCAAGGCTTCACGAGGCACAGTCAAGCCTGTCCCGAGGGATCGGCTTACTGAAAGTCCTCATCAACGTGAAGACCCTTGCACACGAAGATCATCCCTTCGACTCCGTGCACGAAGAAGAAAGCTCGGAGAAGAAGAACCCTTCGACTCCGAAGACGCCAGAAGCAAAGGCCGGAGAAGAAGATCGGAGCGGCACTACCCCGTCATCTCCTACAAGCCTTCGACTCCGATCAATCCCAAAAGGCCGGAGAAGAAGCTCGGAGCGGCACTACCCCGTCGGCTCCAACAAATCCTCGATCCCGATCAAGCCCCAAAGCCCGGAGGAGAGAAGCGAAGCGTCATCACCCCGTCGTCTTCGACTAACGCCTGCGCCATCCACGAAGAAGAAAGCCTGGAGCAGATCGTCTGAAGCGTCGCTACCCCCGTCGTCTTCATCAACAAAAGCCGACGCTACAACCGTCGCACGGAGACCGTCGCTACCCTCGTCGTCTTCATCATCAAAAGCCGACGCCACAACCGTCGCACGGAGATCGGTGCTACCCCCCACTATCTTCGAAAGTATTCTTTGACTCCGATCACGCCAAAGAAGCCCGGAGAAGAAGAGAAGTCCAGTCGACACGCAAACCGTCGAAGCACCGAAGAAGTAGCCCACGTCGTTCGAAGAAGAAGATCGAGTTGACGCTGAAGCTAAAGCCAACGCAAGAAGCCAAAGCAAAGCCCCAGTAAAGCCTGCACCAAAGCAACGCAAGTGCCAAAGCCAAGCGACTACGCCGGCCACGAGCAAAAGCACCGCACGTTCTAGCCGATACGACGCGAAGTACGGAAGAACGAAAGCATCGCAAGTCTCTCCCAGCTACGTCCAAGTGCAAGCGCCGAAGCAAAGCAAAAGCCAGAGCCACGCCGGAGCCAAGCCAAAGCCAAAGCCAAAGCCAACGCCAAAAGCTCGATCGACGCCGCGAACCGACGATCAAGGACACCAAGGTCAAGCAAGGAACGAGGAAGACGCGAAGTACGAGGAACGAAGCTGAAGACCCCCTAGCCGAGAAAGCGCGAAGCACGGAAGGGACAAAAGAACATCGGAAATTCCTTAGCCTCTCCAAAACCCTCTCCCTGTAAAGACCCCTGTCCTGGGCAGCCCCTTCAGAGCTCTCGCACGAACACCACGTGGAGACGCGGATCAAAGGGATCCCCCAGAAGATCTTTCCCACAATCCCCTGATCAAAACACGCCGCAACCCGGACTCGCTACACCCGAGCCACCCGGGTCCCGGCCACACTTGTAATCTCGTGTGATTCGCAATAAAGACGACCCGCACTTTTTTCCGCGTCCACAGATTTCTGGCATGCCCGGTGGGACATCTTCTCCTTTCATCCGTACGGTTGAAGAAGCTGCTTGAAGTTTGCGATGGCCGGAACGAACAACGATACGTTTGCTCCAAGCCTCTCACCAATCACCGAGTCTCCTCTACTCCAACACGGTGATCCAGTAAATCCGGAGGGAGATGCTCCTCCAATGGTGCGCGTCTACACTCGGCGTACTCGGACTCTTGCGGACGTCTTCGTGCCGGAAGCTACTACCGAAGATGCTCGCCAAAGCACCGACGAGGCCCTGGTGCATGAAGAAACGAGCCTCGATCCTGGAGTCCATGTCCAGAAGTTTGGGGAGGACCAGCCCCAGCCCCGAGCCCGTTCGGGTTCTCCAGCAGACGGTGCACCTCCTCTGCAGGGGGCAAACATCAATCATCAGCCAGAAGCAAGTCAGCGTAACTACGTTTCCGATGATGACGGCGAGGATGCGAACACGCAACATCGAGACGTTCTCCGTCACCATCCTCCGTCCGCTCTTCAGCTCCAAGTCATGCAGATGAACGAGCACATGGCGCAGATTACTCGGCTAATGGAGGAGAAGGATCGTCACATCAACACTCTGCTCCAAAAGCTAAGCGCGAAAGATGCTGCAGCAGTCGGCCAACCCTTTGCTTCTCCAGTAGCCGCTCCCGTTCCGTCTTCAACTCCCGCTCCTGCAGAGGTTGCTCCGACGGTTCAAGCAGTTACTCCAGCGCTCTCCGCGGCTCCCGTCCCATTGGAAGTCGTCTCCCCAGCGCCAGCCTCGGTGGCCACGCAACCTCCAATAACGGCAACGATGAATGCTCAGCAAGTCCAAGCATTGATAGCCGACATGATGCGCTCCCACGGCGGTGGCCTTCCTCCGATCACGGCGGCATACTCGAAGCCCTACACTGCGAGGATCCAGCAGCTACGCTTCCCAGTCGGATTCCAGCCACCAAAGTTCCAGTACTTCGACGGAAAGGGAAATCCAAGACAGCACGTCGCCCACTTCATCGAGACCTGCAATAATGCCGGCATATATGGCGACGAGATGGTGAAGCAATTCGTTCGCACCCTCAAAGGCAACGCGTTCGACTAGTACGTTGATCTTCCTGCAGGGACCATCGACAGCTGGGATCAGATGGAGAGGGAGTTCCTCAATCGCTTCTACAGCACCAGACGAACCGTCAGCATGACCGAGCTTACCGCCGTCAAGCAAAGAAAGGACGAGCCGGTGATCAACTACATCGACAGATGGAGGAACCTCGCGCTGAATTCACGAGATCGCTTGTCTGAAGACTCGGCCATCGAGATGTGCACCCAAGGCATGCATTGGGGCCTGCTCTACATCCTCAAAGGTATCAAGCCTCGGTCTTTCAAAGAACTCGCAACTCAGGCTCATGACATGGAACTCAGCCTAGCAAACCGCGGGGACTCGAAGAACAAGGACTTCTTGAAGGTGGAGAAGAAGGACAAGCCATCGG
>OX393549.1:33511574-33716574 GCA_947650365.1 Chamaelirium japonicum
ACACACTAGATCGCGTGTTCGGGCCGATTACAGTCTTAGATGCGTGACTTTTTTCTGCATAATATTTATGTAATCTCTCCCACCTCTTGTATCTTCTAGTGTTTTCTTCTTGCTAGTTATTCCTCATGTATAGCTATCTTTAGCATACATTCAATGACGCATAACATCTTTTTTTCCCATTGTGTGATGCATAGTTTTAATTTTGAGGTTTTCACTTTATGGCCTTTATGTGATGATCTGATTCTCAAAGTTAGATGCTTCGTTTTTTATTTTTCATTAAATACTTTGCTTAGACTAGAGGCTAGACTCTTTTGCATCTTTCTTTTGATTGTTGCTCACTCTATACTCCTTAGGGATAACCATTCTCATCCTTTTAAGGGTGTTTCAATTAATCGGTGGGATCTGGGTCAGGCCTAGGTCTGCACAAGTCCAGATCGAGACCTTATACGACTGAGTCAAGTCCTACAGTGTTGTAAATTTAATCACCATCAAGCTAAGGCACCAACACAGTGCTCTGATCGGGATTCAATCACATGGATTTCGTGCAAAAGATGATCACCGAACTAGAGAGCTAATTGCTGAAGATCTACCACGTCATACAGAATAATTCTCCAAGACATGAAATTAATATACAAGCACAAAAACAATCACAGATCATACAGAGATATAACGTGGTTCACCCAATTTATAGCTAATCCACAAAGAAAGGAGAATGAGATCTCTTCTATTAATCACATAACAGAAACAAGCTTACATAGATTACAATAGGATACGTACGTTGTGAGGATTGACTGTCTTCCATGATGAACTAGGATGACGAGGAGATAAACAAGAACACCCAACACAAAACGAAGGAAGAGTGATGATATTTCTTACCGGATCCATCTTTCTTTAATCCCTTCGATCCACAGTGACCAAGCAATCTCCAATACCACATTTTCTTCTCCAAGGATTTGGATATAACCCTAATCCCAACCCTTGCAAACCAAGAATGATAGCACAGAGTTTTCCTCCACTGAAAAACTCTCACGACTCGTGATCATCGACTTCATCCTCTACCTCAGAAGAAACCACTTCACTGTGGCCACCAATCACCATGCTCTCTCGAGCATCTAAAAGTCTCGGGGGGAGCACCATACCAGGCCCCCCCAGGATCCTTACCTAGAAAACAACCATAACCCTCTGCTAGGTTCTTACTCACCTGGTTGCCCAGGCGAATTTCACCAAGATTCTTCCTGCAATCTGGGACCCAGACATAACTAGTCACCCGGGTGAGTTACTTGCCCTGTCATCTATCCTTTGGGCCAGGGTTTCAATGAGCCAAAACTCAACAATCTCCACATTAGATCTTTAAAACCCAACACGTACCCCGAAGTCTCCGCCATCACCATCATTATCGCTACTATCGTTACCATCACTTTGTCGTCGTCTTGTAGCCTAACTTGAGATAGCCAAGCATCAAATCTCCATATTTACACCCCCTCCCTCTGTGGTACAATAGAAACAACACCGCTACAGGTATAGAATCGAGCCATGCTCTAGCCTACCCCTCAGGTCTTCTATAACAACACAATGAGGTCTTAATTACTGCCTCCACAATGCCATAGAATCCATAGGAACTCCACCAAACTAGGTAGTTCCAACATAGGAACTCCACCAAACTAGGTAGTTCCAACGAGCACAAGAACTCCACCAACCAGGTAGTTCCAACTAGCCGATATGCACCTTTGCGCTCCAGATCGCTTCAAGTAGCTTACATATCTCCACCTTGAACTGAATATCCACAACCATTAGAGTCAAGCACACCCAACAAGATCAAATCTAGTGCCTTCAGGTCAATCTCTCCATAAGTTTCATCTGACATCTTCTCTAGCTTCATCCCCATGGAGAACATGTCTATTGACGACATCTCTCTGCAATTATGTACCCAAGCGGCTCTGATAATAATTTGTTAAGAATTTTATCACCATCAGGGCACCAACACAGTGCTTTGATCGAGATCCAATCACACAAATTCCTAGCGAAATCGGATCACCAACTAGATGGCTAATTGCATAAGACCTACCATGTCATACAAAACAAATCTCTAAAACAGAAAATAAACAAGCACAAAGACAATCACATATACACACATATAATTGCATAATGAGATCAATTTGTTATTAGCCTCCTACAAGTTATGTCAGTTATATTAGCTTCCTATAATCTTTTTTTAGGAAACTGATCATTTTGTTAATGAAATCAATTTGTTAGTTGTATCATACAAGTTATATCGGTTATGTCAAACATAATATGATCATATCATTTTGTTTCTTTTGGATGTTATTAGTGGAATCACTACAAAAAAGACATATATTGTCGACGGAATATTTTTTTACCATTGGTAATAATATATTTATTACCGACAGTAACAATAATATCCGTCGGTAATAATAAATTTATTAAATTGTATATATTTACTTTAACCGATGAAATAAATTACCGTCAGTAATATACATATATTTGCTAACGGATATTCTACTGACTGTCGATAAATAATTTATTAATAACTATGGATAAATTATTTTTCATCGGTAATAATCTATTATACTTTTTTAAAATATTCATATATTGCTGACGGACTATACATATCCGTCGATATTAATTATTAATACCGACAAAAAATTTATGGCGTCGCCGTTTCTTTTCCAACGCCTTTTTTCCTGATGGTCAGCGACGGAAATTCCTTCCGTCGTCATAAATCATTACCAACGGAAATGTAATATTACCGACGGATATATTCCGTCGGTAAAAAATATTTTTTCTGTAGTGGATCAATTGGTTGTTGGACCAATTTGTCTGCTAGATGGGCTCTGGTCACTTGCATGTTTCTTTTAGGTGTTAGTAGGAAGGCATTTCTTAGGTGAGTATTCTAACTTTTTTTTTAAGTAATATTATTATACAGAAATAAAAATGAGTAAGATTTTGAGAAAAATAAAACTTAAGATGTTGCAGACGATGTTGGCCTGGATAGTATTACAAGGATAAATGATGATTGTATATTCGATATGATTTTTATATTTTTTATGTTGTTACAAGTTGTTCTAATAGTTCATAAGCATAAGAGGCGACGTTTTATGGATAATAATGAAGACGCATATAGTAGACATGTGAGGTTTTTATCACGGCAAGAAGTTTTGCATAGATTGTTCTTTAAGGAGGACTTGACATGCATTGAACATTTAAGAATGAATCTACACACTTTTCATATATTATGTCATATGTTGCAAACAATAAATATGTTAGAAAATATTGAATATTATTCTTTAGATAAAATGTTTGCAGCCTTTGTGCATATCCTAGCTCACCGTGTAAATAATCGAATCATCAAGAGGTCCTTCCAACGTTCTGGAGAGACGATAAGTCAAAATTTTAATAAAGTGCTTGATGGATTTATTCAACTGCTTAATGGACATATACTTAAATATGTTATATATTTGTTTAAGATAATATTTTTATATTTTAGACTTGTATTCATATAACATCAATGATTTTTATTCACCAATGCGTCTCTTTATGTATATTTGACTTTAAATCATTGAATGAGTCTAGGATGAGTTCTCACAATATATTTGACTTCAAACCATTTATATATGTTCATTTATTATTAAGGCTATGATAGAGTTGCCTAATTATTTATGACCAGAGCCCGTAAGATGGCAATGTATGTTGTACTTAGCGAGGCAAACCCTAGTTTGATTATAACTCAGAATCTATCGGTTGCAGTCATTTGTGAATATCATTTTTACTTATGATATGAATGCCAGTATCTGAGCCTTGCCATTTGTGAATACCATTGTCATATATAGTATGAATTTTTGTTCATTTATATGATTCTCACATATATAGCATCATCGAGTAGCAATACATTTATATTTGTTAGAAATGAAATAAGATATCGGAACAAGAGATGCTGATGTGGACGTAAAGCAACTATGAAGGTTTCAGAGTCGGTCCAAAATCCAGAAAGATTGTATGACACATGTGAAGCTAACGTTTTCAGATAGTTGAGATAGTGCACTCCAGCAACAATGGAAGATAATAAGTCTCGGATAGATGATCGGACTACCACATGATATTGAAAGTGCAGATACCCAAGCTGTAGGAAGCGATCAAGGGATGAAATTCCTTCTAATTGGGAATTTGGTATTATCGTGTTTTATTGTAATATTGCTATTTATTACGCTTTTGTTGAAGTAAGGTTTGTGGTGTAAGTTTTTTATTGTTGACATGTACCTTGAAATACATTTTAATAAAATGGGTTTGAGTTTCGTGTAAAATCCTTGGTAACCAAACAGGTTTATAACTGAAGGAAGGGAAACAATTCCCCTTTTCCTGGTCTAAAATTGTCAACCAAACATAAGCATCACTTGGGAAAGGGTTTTCAAAACCTGGGTTTTCAACAAGGGAGGAAACGAAATCCCTTTCCCCCCTTTAAGTCATGGGGCAAACCAAACACGACCGTATAGTTGTAAAAACACATCACTTGCACCCCCTTCAGTATCAAGAGGGCCTGCAGAGGGGGTCTATGTGTATTGTTTTTCAAACTATCGGGGGGTATTTGTAGAGTTTTAAACATAAGGGGGTGCAAGTGATAATCGGTAAAACTAAAGGGGGTCTATGTGTAATTTAACCTCTCTTTTTTTTACATTGGTGGGTGTCGACGCCCGAAACCTTTCGGGCAACAGACACACTTTGAGTGCGGACTAATATCCCACCGAGAATAAGCACTGACCCACTCGGAAGTTTTCATATGTACTCTTGGGTAACTTGTTGCTGTAAGTATGAGGAATGGAATAGCAATATGCTACATAGGGGTGTAAATAAATCGGACTGGGTCCGGTTTGGTCAGACTCAAATAGGGATGCACCATGATGGGTGGAGCCAAGTTAGTTCTGTCAGGCTGGGCTCAGGTCAAAGGTTCAAGATCGGGTCAAGCATTTGTCCACAATGGTTCAGATTTTCAAATCGAATCTAGGGATGGCAACATTGCGGTTTAAAACCGAGAACCGTGGAAAACCGCACCCATGGTGCGGTTTTGGTTTGCCAAAATATAAAGCTGTCATGGTGCGGTGCAGTGCGGTTTCGGTGCTGCGGTGCGGTTTCGGTTTTGCCCAAAACAGTAAAAAACCACACCCATGGTGCGGTTTCGGTGCTGCGGTTTTGGTTTCGGTTTCGGTGCTGCAGTGCAGTTTCGGTGCTGCGGTGCGGTTTTGGGCCACACCGCCGTGTCGGTCAGACTGGGTTTGACACCGGGCCGTACCGTATAATAAAGGTGGTAGTACTCCAAACCCGGCCCACTGCATCCTCGGGTCGGGTTGTTGACGGGACCGGGCGGTTGTTGACTGTGTTGGGCCAGGCTTGGGCTTCCCAAACCCTAGGGCCTACGACCATTACTTCCTCCCACACCAACCAAAAAGGAAAACATGGCGGGCGTCGGAAAACGAGCTCACGAAAGTATTGAACTGACCTCCAATGTCGCATGAAAGGAAGAAGCTTTCCCCTATAGCTTCCTTTTAGCAGAAACCCACTTTCAGCCGCCGTGACAATTTGGATCGGCCCACCAATTTTTTTTTTTATATTGGTCGGAATTACACTAAGATAGCCTGTTAGGCTAGACAATCCATTTCAACGTCAGGCCCGCACAGAGCGATGGTCTTGCGTATCCAGAACCAATAATCTTTATAGCTCCATGGAAGATCATTGTCATTGGATAATTAAGCTCCGATTCGACAAGTAAATCCAATCAACCAGTCCACCACCATGTTTCCCTCTCTTAGCATGTGGGAGCCCACCACTAGGCGTGGCAATGGGTCGTGTCGGGTCAGGTTCGTATTGTGTCTACTTTCGAGTCGTGTCCAACACCCCTAGATCCGGACCCAACCCGTTTAACTAATCATGTCTAGACCCTAAACCCAAACCCGTACCCGACCCGCTTATAAACGGGTAGACCCGATAAGACCCGTTTACTACACGGGTCTATTCAGTTGACCTAATCCGACCCCGTCCGATTGACCCGACCTAACCCGATAGACCGCTGGTACTATATATTACAGTATCGGATTGCGGGTAGACCCGACCCGACTCGATCTGACACGACTTGTTGAATTTTAAACGGATCTTCCTAGGTCTACTGTGTCCAGACTCTAAATCCGGACCCGACCTGTTTATTAAACAGGTTTATCGTGTCAACCCATTTATGACCCGAACCTATTTAATCCTGACCCAGGCCCACTATCTTCATGCCGGGCGGTGCCGGGTATGCCGTGTCGGGTCCAAAATTGCCAGCCCTACACACGACCTTTTCCCCTTTCATGTCATCATCCCACCTTTCAAACACTGACCCGAGCATGTCCAAAGCTGTGCCCATAGCACCACACAACCGTACCACTCACACACGACAGCTGCCCAATGCCCAGGTGGGTCCCGCCACAAATACGACGCCCGTCCGACAGCTCTGATTTGACCCTGAAGACAAGGTCCCGGTGCCCTAAGGAGGTCCCCCAAGAGAGTACTCGATCCACTAGGGTATAACTGGCTCCAACGACGAGATGGATCGGATCTGGAGCCTCTTGGGCAGGAGGAGGGCTTTGGCAGGACCATAGAGGGTGATGGGTGGTGGGGGGACAACGTGCATGGGTGACAGACAAACACGTCGCGTCCTTGAGTACCCCATGCAGCCGAACATGCATCCGTCGGAATTCCCGGCTACCCTGTCCTCCCCCCCCCCCCCCCCCCCCCCGTCAGCTGATGCTTCTGTTTCTCACTATTTGGATAGCGTCGGAGTTTGAATTCCCACTCGTTGAGGAGAATTGATCCGTATAAAGTGGGTTCATTCGAGTATGTATTATATCTTTGATTGCCTCGAGGCCGTGGGTTTGAGTGTAACTTCAATAGTAATAGAGGTTTAGGTTGTGTTTGGCTTAGCGGAATCATTATTTTATGCATATTTATGTTTTTTGATAATCTTCTCCGGCCGTGAGGAGGGTTTCGCCTTTACCCTCCCAACCTATCTATTAAGTTTCAGAAAGAAAAAAAAAAAGCTACAAGTGATGGTTTATAGGCATCATCTAAATAAAAAAGAATCCTAACAAACAAAGGTTAAACAAGATCAGCCTAGACATCCCTAAGCCAAGAAAATAGATAGAGAGCCTTCTCTCATCAGCAAGAGTTAACATCTGACCCAAGAGAATCTGAAGAATAAGATCTGAATCACCAAAAATTTGAATCAACTGACGTGCACTTTTTCGGGCTAGCTCTAGCTATGGTCTACGTATATGTATGCTTCGGGCCTAGAGGGAATTCAAATGATCTCCATCTTTTCCTTTTATGAGTGAATCATACATCGCAGCGTCTAAGCAGCACCTACCTCCATAGCCTCATCTAGAAGGCACTTAATTGTCTCATTGATATCTTCGTAAGGAGTCGACCCAAAATCATCAGAGGGGGAGTTACAATCACTGTCATCGAAAAGTGCATCTTAATCCCCTTTTCCTCCTTACCAGCTAGCTTGCTCACCTTGACCTGAGTCTTCGATCTCACCAAACTGTTTGAAACCAAAACTTGATTGGCGTCATGCACTGCCTCTTCATATATATAATTCTCCTCCACTACCACGTGTATGACTGCAAATCGACCCTTCTTGCTAGCTTTCTCCACCAATCCAATAATGTCTTCCTAACTAAGGATAAGAAATCTAGTCTATGAGACTAACATATGATTAGAAGAGTGTAAAGGCTCCTTACCTTTTCTTGATACCCTAACTAAAGTACAAGGCTCTTCACCAGCGAGATTGTCCTCTACCCCTACTCTCAAACCATTCAATAAGACGAAAATGAAAGCTAGCTAGTTAAGTGAGTACGTTCATGTACATCATTGTCAGATCCAGATTGTAGATTTGTGGAACTCATAGTCGCACTCCCGAGTCATGGGCCATCCACCTTTTGTAATTATCAGTTCAAATCCCCTCAAGTCGGCCAGTCTCGATCGGTGGGCCTGGCGTGCATCATAGTCGCTCATGATTGATTAGAGTGTGATTCACTTTTGGGTTGCCAGCCAACGTGCGAATGTATTGCTTGTCGGGCCCACCGATTGGGGTTGACCGACTTAAAGAGATTTGAACTCTTTATATCTTGGTAGACCATGGAGCTCCTGCACACTGAATGCATACTGTCCTGGATACTATCTGGTCCCAAAAGCTCTTACAAGAGGAAATATGAATAATGGTAGGGTTAGGACTTAGGTCAATTTCCTTGCTTCTCCGAAAACAAGGGACTCATGTGAATTTTTTTGCTGCGTGAGCATTCTCGATGTAGGTGCCGAGTGAGGCATCAGGACCGTTCCCTAAAATGTAAAAGAAAATGTAGCAATCTAATTGTTTGTAAAAATGGTATGAGTGCAATATGCGGATTGTGACTGTGTAAAATATAATTGGACGGCTCTCTATTCTTTCATCAACGGCCCAAATGTCTCACTAGCATCTTCAGCAAAGTCCCCACACAGTAATTTTTTCTTCGCAGAGTAGTAAGGATGGTTCTTCTTGCCGATGGACATGCATTTATATATTTTAAACATATTTATGTGACTTTTTTTCTTATTATTAAAAAGGGATTTCTACAAATATGACCCCTTAAATATTTCTTATCTATATATAAATTCCTAATAAATCAATATTTGTATATAAATCCCTCACATTATCTAGATCTTACATACCAACCCCTGCAATAATTAAGCTGATGACTTCCAAAACGGGAGTGTTCCTAGAATACTCCTTAATTCATTGGTTGTTATTTAATTAAACTAAATAGAATATGGGCAATTTACCTTTAGGTTTAAAACTGAAACTCCCATCTTTGTTGAACGTAGACTCAACCCAAACCTAACGTGGACCTACCCAGAAGGCCAGAATCTCAACTAGGACCTAACTCAAAAAATTATCACTGTGGAAGGGTATATATTAATCGAAGGTATTAAGAAAAAAAAAAAGAGTAAAATTGTAAATAGTAAATAGTTGTTCAAAACTAATAACCAAGATAAAGCACTTAACTTAGTCACCTCGAACCAAGATATCATTATGGTTCGGTGTCCCACCATCGACGCCTGTTGTTTCTGTCAAAATGGACGGTTTCGGATTGTTGTGATCTATAGGGCATCGGGTGAACCCTAGAGAGCTCCCATCATAAAGGCCGAGTGATTGAATGGGTGGGGTTAGGCGTCGATGGCTAGATCCCGAACCATGATGATTATGTGATTCAGGGTGACTATTTTAAGTCATTTGTAACCAAGATATATATCAGCTAACTATGGAGGTCCGTATGTGATTAAATAACCAAGATCGTCCGTACCCTTTGTTTGCCCCATCGTCTCCACCCATGATAAAGTCGCCTATTCCATCCATACTCGATTAGTGTATCGCACTCAGCCCCAAACGTCAGCAAAGGGACGGTAGCAATCATAAGTCAAACTGCAACCACCATCATTGCGCCAATCATAGCCGTTCCTTTACATGCCGGTTGGAGTTGAGTGCGATACACCCATCGTGTATGAGTGTAACAGACGGCTATAATCTTGGATGTAGAAGCTGGGACAGAGAAAGGACAAAAGATTTGAGCTGGTAATTAAGGTCTAGATAATTTGAGTTTGTACATATATAACTGTTGCTTTGACTATATATTTACGATGACGCTATAAAAATACGGGAGAATTATATGTGGAACGTGCAATGATATCCAAGTTACTGAAATGCTACAGTAATTAACCTTTTTTTTTAAAATCAATTCTAAATCCGCTCCAACAGCCCCCGCCCCCCCCCCCCCCCCCCCCCGACGGAGGCTGGACCAAAGAGCACACACTTAACCTCCAAACTCACCCCCACCGCTACCCCATAACTGTAGCAAATCCGGTGGCCTGGCCCCCGTTTTACCTGTAGCAAATCCGACGGTCTAGACACCGAAATACCTGTAGCAAATCCGGCGACCTGTCCCCCGTTTAAAGTAACCATTTCCGGCGGCTAACTTATTTGCGACGGGCCTTTATGCGGCCAGTATAACCGGCGGTCAAGCCCCCGCTTAAATACAAATTTGATCATTTCTAGCCACCGGAAAAGGTGCGTTCTGCTGTAGTGCCACAATAATTACGGACCGCATAACCTGCTTCACTCGAAGTTGCTCCTGATCAAAAGAGTCATCAAAATTTAACTTGAGAATCCCTGGGTTCGGAGGTACTCAGGCCGATAGAGGACTCTGAACATGGCCGAGGCCAACAGATATGGACCACCCGTCGTCAGCTGAAAAGCGATGACTTCCGAGCAAGCTTGCCGCCAGGTGACATACAGAAACTCCTCATGCAATTTGAAGATAGCCCTATTGCGAGCTTTCCGGCCAATATTATTGTGGCCCAAAATTTCTCCATAAAGACGACATAGTAAAGCACCAAACTCTGAAAAAGATAAGGACGGAGTGGAAGGGAAAGTACAGTAGAAGAGAAACCAAATAGCTTTGGACACTGGTAAGAGAAGTTGACATGACCGTGCGATGCCCAAGTTACTGTAGTACCACAGTAGTTAACTTGAGGTTTTTCGTAAAGCCTCTCTCTCTCTCTCTCTCTCTCTCTCTCTCTCTCTCTCTCTCTCTCTCTCTCTCTCTCTCTCTCTCTCTCTCTCTCTCTCTCTCTCTCTCCAGATGCATCTTGTCCTTGGAACTTGGAAGCTAGCTAGGCTAACATGGCTGCCCTCTTAGCAAACGACAGGCTATAGGTAAACGGGAACGACATGATCAAGAGGTGAGCAGTGAGCTAAGTACCCATAGAAGGTGCGAGCAATCTTATCCACAACCCCGGCCCCCATGTTATCACCCTAGCTTCCAGGTTATCACTTCGTGCATGCATGGGGACAATTCACAGCATGTAGAAGATAGAAGCGTAACCCCACCTCACTTACTTGCACAGTTTCTCTCTCTCTCTCTCTCTCTCTCTCTCTCTCTCTCTCTCTCTCTCTCTCTCTCTCTCTCTCTCTCTCCTTCCCATTGGATCCAACGCCCTCGCTTCTTTGGAGACTGTTTGCCTGCCATGTGCTTCAGGTGCCACCCTAGTGACAGCATGTACACACCCATTTGAACACAGAAAATGCTATTTCAACATAACTAGGGACAATCCAACAACAACGAAAAAACATAGCAAGGGACATACTCGTGGACATAATGAAGACGTGGGGGTCATCGACTAGCTCTCGGTGCGACTGTATGTCTGAATTATGTCTATGATTATGTCCCTTTTTATGTTCAAATATAATTTTTCTTGATTGATTTTGCTTAATTAGTGACCCATCTGGGCCATTCCATAATGTGCACAGAGAAAGGGAGCGTGCCATTGTATGCAAGGAGAGTTTGAGTGAGATGCATAGGTTTTGCCAATGTGTAAAGTGTAGATCGGAAGGATCTCTATTCTTTCTTGAATGGTCTAGATGCATCACTGACCATCTGAAGCAATCCTTTCGAGAGCAAAAAATATTTCCATACAAGAGTAGACCTATCAATGGACTAAATTATGATCCGAATCTGATTTGTTAAGTCGGATATCGATATAATTTTTTGATCCGATAATCCGATAACGGTCCGAATCCTATAACCATTAAGTACTTAACAAATTATATATGGATTTAGACCAATCCGATCCATTAAGAACCCGATCAGACAAACTATAACATAATATCTTACATTTTATCCATTGTTAGATTAGATTGCTTTACATCTAAGACCCTAAGAGTTATTATAAAAACGATGCTCATGGTCCCCCGATCAAGATTTAGATTTTATCCTTACCCTTCTGAGTCCCAAGTTTGGAATCGACTAATCTTTTGTGGATTCAACACTAAATAATATCACAACCATTCGATACAATCATGTCCATGGTCAGGATTTTGATCTGAATCCGATCCGATTCGTACTTAATTAAACAGATATGGATCGCTTTTCTTAATCCGATGATCTGATAACAGTCCCAATTCGATAACCCGTTAATGTACTAAATGGATCGGATTTAAATATAGCCTAATGCAATCCGAATCTGATCTGTTGACAAGTCTACTATATATGGGGGATTTTTTATATTTTTTGTGGGACATATTTGCTACAGATGCCAAGGGATGCATCTAAATCATTCATGGAAGATTAAAGCACCGTCTGATCTATATTTTGCTCATGGGCTACAACCCGTGCATCTCATCCATACCTTTTTTAACATTCAATCAGTCCGCTTCCTTTCTCCTGTATATTAGGGAACGGTTCTGATCGGATCTGATCAGTTAGATTCGGCGCGAATCTGAGGTAGACCCGCGAGGAAGAGCTGTAGACCCGCGCGGATCTGAGGAGGACCGGCGAATCTGTGAGACGGGCTGCGCCGGCGACCAGATCTACGCCGGATCAGGGGAAGACCGTATCTGCGCCGGTCCGGGAAGGCTGCGCTGCGTCGATCTCGTACGAAGGGGACCAGATCTGCTCCGGCGTCGCGTGAGGGAGGCGTGCAGGAGACCAGATCTGAGCCGGATCTGTGCAGGGGAGGAGTCGCCGGACCGGGATGGGAAGAGGGCGATCCCGAGGCTCCTCGAGGACCAGGGAGAATCGGGGGAGATCTAGGGGGAAGTCTCCCATGCCCGATTCCCACAGCCATTATACCTTTGACGCGCGATACCGAGGTGTTTCAGGAGGTTCGGCTCTCGGTGGTGGGGGATCTGGAGGGGGGGAGGCGGAACGTCGTTCCTGGGATAGGCGTCCCGGGGGCGTTTCAAAACCATCCTCTTCAGAAACCTCCCAGCCAAGGGTCACCTTCGCTGATATCGTGCGGTGCCCGGCCAGATCTAGGGTTCCATCCGGGCGTTCTTCAGGGGCTGTTGCGGGTTCTGCGGGGAGATCTAGGGTTCCGGCCGGCCGATCTGCTCCCTTTCGCGGAGGCCGTTCTTCTCAGAGCCGTCGCTGCCATCGGTGTGGAGAGCGAGACCACGTTGTTGCCGTCTGCCGGAACCCGCTCGTCTGTTTCGCCTGCGGGAAGGTTGGGCACACCTCCCACCGGTGCGGGATGGCCCGATCCTCGGGTTCGACCGGCTCCTCTGCTGCGGGCACTAGGGCCTCCTTGGAGTTGCCGATGGACCCCCGAAGGGGGGAGATGAGGGAGGTGCTAGACCGTTCCGGGGTCTGTCGGGTCTTCCGGAAGTCGGTATCGGCGGCGGAGCTCTCTGGCCATCTCAGGCATGCTTGGCAGGGGTCTTGGGAGTGGCCGGCGCAAGACATTGGGAACGGTGAATTCCTGGTGGAATTCCCCTTCCGGCAATACCTGGAGATCGAGGTAGGCCGAGGGGTGCGGGACCTGGGAGCGGTTTCAGTCTCCTTCAGGCCATGGGAGGAATTGTCGGGGGCGGTGTCTCGTAGGCGGAGGATAGCCGTGCGCGTCACAATCTTCGGCCTGCCTTTTGATGCCTGGGGGGATGGATCGCTGCGGAAGCTGCTCGACCCATACGGTGAGGTGCGCGAGTGCCATAACGTCTTCCCCTCCATCTCGCACCGCCGCTTCTGCCAGGCCACCTTGCTCTGTTATGAGCCAACTCTGATACCCCCCTCGATTCAGTTAGCCCATGGGGGTGGAGTCTTCCGGGTCCGCCTCTCCACCCAGGTACTGGGAGACTGCACCACCCTCCCTCCTCCCCCGGTCGGACAGTTGCCTCCACTGGATCATGGGTTCGGAGATAGAATGCCCCCTGGTTCCGACGAGCCCGTGATCCCTCCGGGATTTGGTCCGCCAGTGGTTTCGCCTCAGCCCACTCGGTTCAGGCAGCCATCCACCGGTCCACCTCGGCATCCTGGTCCTCCCTTTGCGGGGATGGGTCCGGCAGGAGGAGAGGCAAGCAGCAGCCAGGAGCCAGGTACGCCTTCCCTGCAACAATTCTCCCAGGATGCAGTTATTGGTTCCTTTCGGGAGCAGGGCGCTACTGAGGATGTTGGGCTTTTTTCGTTTGAGGGAGCACACGTAGCCCCTGCTGCTGTTCTGCATGAGGGAACCCATGCAGGGTTGGATGAGGAGGGGGGCCCTCCTTTGGGTCCCCACCTTGGTGTTGATGCTTCCTTTGATGTGGGTAGTCCCATCTTGGGGATTCCTAGTGATCCCAACCTCGATGTCGACAGTAGGAATGTGTCAGGTCAGGAGGACGGGATGCAGATGCCCGCAGCTGTGCAGTGCGTGAACCAGCCTCCGACGGACTCGGCGGGAGCAGCCCATCTTCAGTCGGCAAGGAGGAGCTTCCAACAAGTTTTGCAGCGCTCTTCGGACGACCCTGTTTTGGCCCAGGCTCTTGTTCGATCCAAGATGCGTCTTTTAGATATGGATCAGGCTGACCCTTCTGTATCCCTCCCCCTGTCTTTCTTGGAGGATGATGTAATTCTGGATATTGCTAGGAAATGTGGATTTATCACTACTCCGGAGTTAGACAGTGTGAGATTTTTTCTCGATTCTATCAGGGCTCTAGAGGAAAAGAGGGAAAAGTTGGCCTCCTGAGTAGGCTACGCATGGAGGTTTGGGAGGTTGAGGAGCGACCTTGGTTTTATGAAGATTTTATCTTGGAATGTGAGGGGCTTGGGGAAATCGGAGAAGAGAAGAGCGGCCAGCTCTTTTGCTTCCATTCACGATGTGGACATTATTTGTATTCAGGAGTCGAAACGGGAGAGCCCGACTAGCCATTTCTTTCGTTCGCTCAGCACTAGGAAGATCGCTAAGTGGGAAGCTAAGGATGCTACAGGCGCGTCGGGAGGAATTCTGATTGGCTACAGCGATGACTTGTTCCTTTTGAGGAGCACGAATGTTGGGGTCTTCTCGCTGTCTCTGGTGTTTCAGAATAGATTGGATGGCTTGGAGTGGATGCTGTCCTCGGTTTATGGTCCCACAGACCACAGTAGGGGAGACGATTTTTGGACGGAGCTGTCCCTGCTCAGGACCAATTTTCGAGGCCCATGGGTCATAGCGGGAGATTTCAATGTGACTCGAGGCTCGGGGGAGCGGCTTCGGAGCGGAGGGGACGCCTCGGCTATGAGGGCCTTCTCCCTCTTCATTAGGCACCAGGAGCTAGTTGACTTGCCGTTGACCGGGCGTACATTCACTTGGAGCAACAAGCGGGAGGATCCCATCCTGGCCAGGCTAGATAGGTTCTTGATCTCGTCGGAATGGGACGGGCTATTTCCCGGTTTGATTCAGACCGGTCTGGCGTCCTGCGTCTCTGATCACGCCCCGATCCTTCTGGCAACCGACTCGATTGCTCCGGTGAGGCCTCCTTTCAGATTCGAGTCGATTTGGTCAATGGAGGAGGGGTTCAGAGGCTTGCTGGAGGGTTGGTGGATCGAGGCAGGTCGATCTGAGAACTCAGCCTTGAACATGGTGAGGAAACTCAGGTTCGTTAAGCGGAAGTTGCAGTGCTGGAGCAAGAGTCATTTCGGCAATGTTATTAGGCAGAAGGCCTCGATTTTGGCAGAGATTCAGGCTCTAGAGGTGAAAGGGGAATCGGCCTCCCTTTCACTGCTGGAGTCGGTGAGGCTGAAGGAGCTTAACGAGAGCCTTGTGCTGGTCTTGAGGAAGGAAGAGGAGATGTGGCGGCAGCGTTCGAAGGAGCAGTGGGTGAAATCGGGGGATGCGAATACATCCTATTTCCATAGAGTCGCTAACGCCCGGAGGAGGAAGAATTTTCTCACCTCTTTGAAGCATGAGGAAAGGGAGTTATCGACCACGGCGGACATCTTAGAGGCTTCCACCTCCTTCTTCAAGTCTTCGTTCTTGGCGTCGGACGCTCCTACGGGCATTTCCTACGATTGGGAGGGGATGGACTTTCCGAGGCTTCCAGGGAACTCCGGCATCGACGATGATTTTTCGGACGAGGATTTCCGGAGAGCCGTCTTCCAATCCAAGGCAGATGGAGCCCCAGGCCCGGACGGATTCCCCATGTCCTTCTACCAGGAGTACTGGGACATGTTGGCCAGCGACCTGTGCCAGCTGCTGCGGGATTTCTTCTCCGGAAAGGTGCGTCTTTATTGCTTGAATCACTCGTGGATTATCCTCCTTCCTAAGAAATCGTTTGCAGAAACCTTGCGGGACTATAGGCCAATTTCCCTCTCGAACTGTCTGTACAAGATTATCTCCAAGGTCCTCGCCAATAGGCTTGCGGACAACATAGCCCTGCTTGTTTCTCCTTCGCAGACAGCGTTCATCAAGGGGCGTCTAATACTGGATAGTGTGGCGGCGGCACATGAGGCGATTTTTCATCTCCGTGAGACTGGGGAGGAAGGAGTACTGCTGAAGATCGATTTCGAGAGGGCTTTTGATCAAGTGCGTTGGGATTTCCTGCTTGACCTTATGAGGGCTAAAGGCTTCTCGAGAGGATGGCTGGGTTGGATTAGAGAAATTTTGGTTTCCTCAAAACTATCTTGCCTGATCAATGGGGAGCAAGGCAGGGACTTCAAGGTGTACAAGGGGTTGAAGCAGGGGTGCCCGCTGTCACCATATTTGTTCATACTGGTTGTGGACGCCTTTGATGCCGCAGTCCGGAAGGCGAACGCAGAGGGCCTGGTTAGAGGCGTGGGCGGTCATGGCTGGACCACGTCTAACCTGCACTATGCAGATGACTCCCTCTTATTCTCAGAGGTGTGCCCCTTCCAGATGGTTTCCCTCAAAGTCCTCCTCTACGGGTTGGAGTTGACTTCCGGCCTTAGGATCAACTTCCAGAAGAGTAGCCTATACTACATTGGCTCAGGGGATGCAGGTGGTGGGCTGGCCAGGCTTCTCAACTGTAAGGTAGCTTCCCTGCCCATGAAGTATTTGGGATTGCCTATCAGTGACAGAGCACTGAGGAGGGAGGACTGGGAGCAGCTTATTCTCAAGATAGAGAGGAGGCTTGAAGGCTGGAAAGGTAGATTTTTGTCTTCGGGTGGCAGGCTGGTGCTTGTGAACTCGGTTCTTTCTTCAATACCTTGTTACTATCTTTCCTTCTATTACCTGCCGTCGTGGGTAATTGACCGGATTGACAAGATTCGGAGATCTTTCCTTTGGCATGGGGTGGATGCTGTAGGAGGTTACAACCTTATGAGGTGGGATCAAGTTTGCATGCCGAAGAAGATGGGTGGTTTGGGAGTTCTTGATCTCCGCAGGTTCAATATTGCCATGCTAGGGAAATGGTGGTGGAGATTACAGCAGGAAACAGGGGGATCCTGGCGGGACGTCATTTTGGCTAAATATTTTAGGCGGTTCTCTCCTCTGTAGACACGGGGTAGAATGTCTGGCCGGATATCCCATTTCTGGAGGGGCATTCTCAGGGTCAAGGATCTTTATAGGGGGGCTACCACCCTGGTGCTAGGTGACGGTCGGGATATCAGATTCTGGAGGGATACTTGGCTCGGGGACAGACCACTGGAGCAGCTCTTCCCATCACTTTTTGTGGTTGCCCGAAACAGGGGAGCTTCTGTCCGATCCTAGGCTAGTAGGAGACGCGGTGCGGTTGGGTAGCGCTTGAGATTCGATTCCCCTTTGGACCAGGACGGTCAGAGGGAGCTGCACGACCTTCACTTGATTCTTCAGGCGGCTTCGTTCCGGCCGGTCAGGGACGTGGTTCGTGTTGGAAATAAATCCATGGTAGAGGCCCGCAGCGGAAGCAAAGTGAAGGTCCGAGGATCGTGAGCGGTGTGCGTTACATATCAAAATTTTCATCGAAACGATCTACATATGCGTGTATGAATCTAGCATGGCAACTACGCGAACCCCTAACGATGATCTAACGCGAAAGAACAAACTAGCATGAATGCATGTTCTAATTATGTTAGATCTACTTGTTAGAGGTCATACCTGTGTGCGGAATCTTTCACCGCGACAAATTTCTTCTTTATCGATGGAGACGGGCTACGGATCTGCTCGACATAGCTTCGGTGCGACGGCCATAACTTTCTTCTCCAAACTCCGATTGGGCTGAAATTTGGACTGCAGGTAGCCAACTTTGAGACGCAACTTTTCCAACAAGTTTCACGTCGTTTGGACTTCTGTAGCTCCCGGAATCGCAAAAACAACGTTGATTTTCTGTGCAGATTCTGGACAGCAAAAGGTTGCGGGAGACGCCTTCTAGTTCACCCGATCTCACACGATGCACGGCACCTCGTCGATGGATCTCTGAGTGCCTCCATACGACGAGCCTTCTCCTTCTACAAAACACCACGTGAGGAAGACGAGTCGCCATCCAATGGCGCAAGCGAGGGAGAGAGAGACGAGAGAGGAGATGCGAAGAGAGGAGAGGGGGCGGCTAGGGTTTCCCCATGCCATGGCCGGCCCTAGGGCTTGCATGGCTCTATTAATTTCGTGCACCCTCTCTCTCCTTCTCATATATAGGGCCGGCCTATTCATATGGATAAGGACAGTATGGATAAGGATGATAGATTCAAACCTTATCCCTATATATCTCTTCTTTATCTCTATCCTTTCCTTGTTTTCGAAAACGGTCAAAACCAGCCCGTTTTCTGCGCCTCATAACCGGCCCCTTCATCGGAGGCAACAACCTCCCGAAACTAATGGGGCCGGCCTTGACCAGTCTCTCAACACTTTGGGCCGGCCCCCTTAGTGCATAGTGGCGCATGGTATGACAAAAACGCCCTTATGCCACTAGTTGGTCGTTCCTCGTGTACGAGACTTTGCAAGGCACACATAAGTGAAGTGCACCAGTGATTTCACTATTCTCTGAGGTTCCCGTAGGGTGCCCCTAGTGAAGTCAACTAGTCAACTCACAACATGTCCCGGTGCATCGCACCCATGTGGCAAAGTCCACTTATGGCAAGGAATTGCTACATGCGTCTCTGCACTAACCTAGGGTTTCCCCTTAGTGCACACACGTAGCTACGCATCTACCGTGTACTAGTGCGAAGCACTCACGGAGCGTATGCTTGGACTTCTCGCTTTCTCTAACTACGTTCTGTGTTTCGAGGAGATGGTATAAGAACCGTACATAATGTCGATAAGGTGGAACCTTCAGGGACCAGGGTTCATGGCTTCCAACTCAGACTCGATCGACACACTACCCGAGTGTACCATCGATCCTCTGAGTCCGAGTTAACCTGCGTAGCCACCCAGAGTGCGACGCAGGCTGCACTCCAATTCCCCCGGACTTACTATGTTCTCTCTCATACCCCTGCTCTCCGCTTAGTATGGTAAACTCGCTGTCCCTCCACTTGGTGCCATGATGCAACTCGAGCAGTGGAGAATACCGTCAGACTCGAGTGCTCATATGACTCGGTTCCTTCCCGGTTGACCACATACATCGTACCTCCGATTACTCTTCCGAGCAACCGGATCCGTCACCAGTCCAACTGATGACCACCTGGCCAGGGTTTAATACGACGTAGGTCAGACCAAGGAACGCACCTCCCGTTAGGGGTGTGGATAGCCTGCAGGAGTGACACGCTGATGCAACGCCAGCCGGGTAACCCAATACACCGTGGTTTTGGATCACTGCATCCGAATCCTCACACATTGGTGCGCCAAAGCACCACACAACTGGTTAGTCCACCAGACATGGTTCCTCAGGGTTTAGGACCGTTTTACCCTAAGCAGAAACACGGTTTAGTGCACCGATGTCTGCTCATCGATCTGTGCACCGTGTTGGTTCCGTTCGGCCACAGACACTGTGCCTGGTAATGACCGTAGTGGAGACACCTACGCTCTGTCATCCCAACAGCTTATCCTGATAGGGCGACCAACCCTTATCAGAGCTGCGAACGTATTTAGGTTACATGGGACCAGTCCCTTGAGTCTCCCACTCAAGTGGATTACCATGTAGCCATGGCTCTCTGTTCTGTAATCAGAACACGTACTAAGGTACGTACCAATATGCAATCCTATACTATCAACCATACAAAGCTAAACACTAGGTTTTTACGAGCTATAGACCTCACCAATTCTAACAATCTCCCACTAGGTCTAACGAGGAATAACGGTGTTGAGCTCTGTAGCTTCTACATGCTGCCCAAAAGCCTTTGCAGGAATTCCCTAAAGGAATTGACAACATTGTCTGTAGATTCCACCTCAGTACCGCTACTTGCATTTCCTCATATAACTGTCAGATCAAGTGGAGTTTGTACTTGATGGGTTTCCCCTCACGGCGGTGCCTAGTCTCCTTGGACCTTGCTTACCGCTCTTCTGTTGTAACAACAGATAACTGAGCCTCTGGTACGCGTCCCAAGTTCTCTAAGAACTTCCTAAGCCTTACCACCTGATATACTACTTCGCACGCAACAACGTGCTAAGCATCTGTGGTAGAGTCTATGATGCACTTGCTTCACACTCTACCAATTACCGCTTCTAATCCCAAAATAAAAATAATCCCTGAAATCGATTCTCTGAAACACACATCTGACACCAAAGTCAGATCCTGTGTGTCCAATCGATATCAGGACCTGTGAAGTGCAAGCTAACTCACAATCCTTACTTAATGAGGATTTCTGAGTATACCCTTCACATCGGTCCAAAGATCTGGACCCGGGTTTGACTGAAACCGACCCATCTTCCTGCTGCGCAATAGATATCTAGCCTCTTAAAACGAATCTGGCTAGAATCTTATCTTCATGCGTAGCCTGTGACAGCAAGAGAATCTTGCTCTGGTTGTCTCGAGTTACCTTGATT
This sequence comes from Chamaelirium japonicum, assembly GCA_947650365.1. Taxonomy (NCBI): domain Eukaryota; kingdom Viridiplantae; phylum Streptophyta; class Magnoliopsida; order Liliales; family Melanthiaceae; genus Chamaelirium; species Chamaelirium japonicum. Next base: position 33,532,293 of record OX393549.1, read on the forward strand.
CCCAGAGCATAACTCGCCTCATTAGGGTCTTTCACATCGAATTGTGATGACTACAAACCTTTACCGTAAACAATATTCTTACATCATTTTCAATCAATAAAATATCGTTAACGTAAAGTACTAAATACACCCTTGTAGCTATTTCACCTTTCTTGTACCAACTTGGTTTATCCTCATTCTGATCAAATCCGTGTGAGCGAATTCCCTTGATCAAAATAGACATTCCAACCTGGATGCTTGCATCAGTCCATAAATGGACCATTGCAACTTGCATTCCATATCTTCCTAACCTACTGACACAAAGCCTGAGGCTACATCATCCATATGTCCCTTTTCAAATTCCCGTTAGGGAATAACTGTCTTGACATCCATCAACCAGATCTCCCAACTATAATGGGCTGTGATGGATTAAGAGGATCCGTTATAGACTTAGGCATAGCTACCAGTGAGATGGTTTTGACATAGTCAATCCCTTCTCCTTTGGTAACTAATCTAGCTACTTAAGTCTTAACCGGGTGCTCTTCTTATACACCTCCTACACCCTGAAGGGTGATAGTGCTATAAGTGTCAAGACTGTTCCAAGGGACATTGATGTAAGCTTGCCTCCATGGTCTTTTGTCAGTCAGAGCTGTCGGAAGCTCCCACTACTTCTTCGTAGCTCTAGGGATCATCCTCCTGAAACTCTGGATTAACTATCAAAGTTTCTCCATAGTATCTTTCAGGAGCTCTGATGGTCCCACAACGATGAGGTGGTGGTGGTACAAAGGAAGCTCCCACTACTTCTTCGTAGCTCTAAGGATCATCCTCCTGAAACTCTGGATTAACTATCGAAGTTTCTCCATAGTATCTTTCAGGAGCTCTGATGGTCCCACAACGATGAGGTGGTGGTGGTACAAAGTGAATCATTTCTACAATACCTGGTATACTAGTTTCTTGTATCATCTACTCCCACTACGTTTTTCAAATGCGCACTCTCTACCAGTACCCAGTAATTCACCCAGAATTACCTTACTGATAAACTTATGGTCTTATAATATAATCTTGATCTAGGTAGATGGTGTTCGTAGAAACGATTACCTTCCTAACCTCAAGATCATAAAACAGTCCATCTTATGCCTCCTAAGGGTAACCTACAAACAGATATACCTGGAACTACATCTCCATCTCATCCCTCTTGTCGTTTTGCACAAGTGCAGGACAACTCTATATCTCGAGACACTATAGTGTCAGCTTTCGCTTAGACCATAGCTCTCTATAGGTCTGAGGTACTGATCTAGATGAGAGATAGTTTCAGATATAAGCTACTGTTTTAAGGTACAACCCCACCAAAGGTGGGTAGTATACTTGGCAATATTCATCATACTACGGACCATGTCAAACAGAGTCCGATTCCTTCTCTCGGAGACTTCATTCTGACGTGTCATCCTTAGAGCATTTAACTGGGAGATAATCCCATACTCTCTCAGGATCCTATGGAACTCGTCCGATAGTGACTTATTTCTTCGATTAAATCGAAGAGTCTTCTATCGTCTAGACGCTCTTGGAACCATAGACGTCAAAATTAACTAACTCCAATACCTTAGTGGCCCTTTTAGTTATTCTGCCTTCCAGATAACATTCATAGGTTAGAAGGATCTCCGATGAATCTGTGAACAGAAACTCGGCCTTCTTTTACCTTTGAATTTATCTAAAGCAGAATATCTAAATCAGAGGGGTCACAAATGGGATAGCTTCTCCGAAGGATTTAGATGAATTTAAATTTGATGCTGCAGCTGTCATGAAATCTATTTCCGAATTAAGATTAAATTTAAAGAGATTATTCTGATCTATTCCTCTAGTACTGAAGCTATCTTTTCAGTTTAAGATACACACAAACGGTGCTGTCTAAAACTAAAAACTTCACTTACCAAGGAGGAAACAGAACTACATCTCTAAAAAACAAAATCTGTATTTTGGAAAAACTAAGACAATCATATCTAACAGCTTCCGCAGCGGCTTATGGCATCAGTACCTATGTTAGGATTCCTTCACTATAAAGTAGCCTTCTGCTTTCTTTGAATATCTGTAGACTCGAAGTCTACATTCTAAGAAGCATAAGAACTGCTACTAGATGGCGACTCATATCCTAACATCCTGAGGCCATACTCAATCTTCAAATACCCCCTATACTTGCTAAAACAGAAACACTTCCGTCCTTAGCGTTACCATGCTTAGGAGTCCACACTAGTTTCTGCACTAGAATAGTTTTCGATCTCTTATAAGTTACTCCCTTAGGTTCTTCTAAAGAGACCTAGGTTAAGCACTAAAGGCTTTGCCTTTAATCTTGATCCCATCCTTTGTCTCTTGGAAATATCCTTAGAAGTTCTGCGTTTATCATCTCTAACTTGTTATAGCTAAAGTCTCTGATAACGCCTTCGAAGGTTCCAGACAAGGATGCAAGACAGACGTCTTCCACCACCTCGTCATCTGGTACTATGTCTTTGGAATCTAGTTCGATCTGGAACTTAAGTATGTGTTCCCGAACAAACATACCTTCAGACATCTCGGTATCGACAAGTATCTTGGTGGATAAGCGATGAGTCTACCGACTTCGCCTAGCAGACATCTTATGCAAGTAAAACTTAATTAGAGAAGACCCGACATATCTCTGACTCGCTTCTAAAGAGTTGTCCGCAAGTTTGCTATAAAATAGCACTTGCACATCTCCTTAGATTCTCGCTAGTCGTCATATGCCCTAGTTAGTGCCCTAGTGATATCTGGACCCATTAGGTCTAGTACAGGGATATTTAGATTGGAAGCCAATGTACGTTTACTACCCTAAGCATAAGCTAAAGATTGCGCTTCCACTCTACGTAGTTAGAGACCCGATAACTGGTTCTCTTATGGGATAGCGGATAGGGGAACTATATGGTTGAATGAAAAAGAATGCAAAATAACTTATTTTATGGATTTTGAAAATAAGCTAATTATATCCAAATGTCAGCGCTACCCTCACAGCGAAGACACCTCTATGGATTAATTAACCATGTATGTAAGATCTCAGAATCGACTACACCTGCCCTAGGGGGCATCATGCAGCGTCAATCCGCTTACACGGGCCTTTCCTTGACCCAGTCCAAATCTGCCAACTAAGGGCTTTGATGGACCATGGTTATCTTTTGGCCAGTGCCACGTGATCACCGTTGTCTTCGCAACGAATACCTCACGTGCACTTAGGATGCTTACCCACGAGCCTAAGCAATTATGACACGGGAGTTCATGCGGCCCCCACTAGGGTGGGATGAAAAGTCCTTCTCTCCTGGCCTCGTAATCGCCATATCCTTAATTAGGGAGGTCATTAAGTAATTTGGCATGGAAACACACAGCTCCCACCCTAGGGGGTGTGAAGTTATGCATCCCCACCCAAACACAAAACGACTGGCCGTGGAGGCCAGAGGATCTCTAAAAGTCCTCTCTTACATCCCTTATTAAAGTTGAGGGTTATTTAATACAAGTATGAGTGTACACTAAGGTCACGACAACCTATACACTAGACCCTGGTCATACCGTGCTCCCACTAGCATTCAAGCATTTTGCGAAGCATTAATCGATCTTGGAATATCATAGTCCCTGCCTCGAGTGGATTTCTCCACTCAAGGGTCACATTACATATCCCAAGAACATTGATGCTTTGCAAACTTGGCTAGCACGCTAATGCCCTGGAGCCTAGCCTAAAGTCAGACTGACAGGAAAGGTCTTCCACTACCATGGCGCCTTGCTTATAAATTTGACAAATGATGTCACAGTAGAATTCCAACTCATTCTAGGTTTCGATGCTTGCCAAATAGGCACACCCGACTAATCGGGTGTTGACCTAATGGGGGCATAACCAAATGTGAGGAATTCATACTATCATCAAGGGTCAATTAAATAATAGGCGTCACTAGTGGAATCCAATCCTAATAAGGTCGCTAGGACCCAAGGGGAAAGGGCATCCCTCTGACACAGATAATCAAATTATCGCATCGGGGTTCTCTACAGAAATATAAAGAACTACTGAAAGAAATAAGCACACAACTGAATCAAGTTCAGGGTCCGACCCTTGAACCTGACTGGCACAGCGCAGGCTCTCTGTCTCCTTCACAAGGCTCCTCGATCCGGTGCAAGCCTCTGTATACGATCTTCTGACGCTTTATGCCCTTTGTCGTCATTGTGTACGCTTCGCCGGATCGCCATCGTCCTCCAAGGTTCCGCTCATCTTCCCAGTGGTGGATCTCCACGGTAAGTCCTCCTCTTCAATCTGTAACCGAAAAAGATCTAGTACGCTTCGAGCAAGTGCTCGCTCGTACATAATTTCCTAGAAAGAAAAGGAAAAAAAACCTAGCAAAAGCCTGGGAATCAAGGGTGGTAAATCTTCACCTCTTGCCCGACTATGGCTCTAAAATCTATCCACACACAGAAGAAAAAACATCCAGATAAAATCGCTAACACGGGGTCCGACCCCCGGTAGCAAGCAATCACATATCCAGAATAATTTTAGAAGCGGCGCCCTGCAAGAACGATTCATAGAACATACAAAATCTACTATGCATGATCTACTCGTAGAACCCCGATGGCGGCACATACTATTCATGCGCGCACATGACGGTTTCATGAAAAAAACATGAAACGCACACCACTAGCGTGCTCTGATACCAATTGTTGGAACTAAATCCATGGTAGAGGCCCGCAGCGGAAGCAAAGTGAAGGTCCGAGGATCGTGAGCGGTGTGCGTTACATATCAAAATTTTCATCGAAACGATCTACATATGCGTGTATGAATCTAGCATGGCAACTACGCGAACCCCTAACGATGATCTAACGCGAAAGAACAAACTAGCATGAATGCATGTTCTAATTATGTTAGATCTACTTGTTAGAGGTCATACCTGCGTGCGGAATCTTTCACCGCGACAAATTTCTTCTTTGTCGATGGAGACGGGCTACGGATCTGCTCGATATAGCTTCGGTGCGACGGCCATAACTTTCTGCTTCGAACTCCGATTGGGCTGAAATTTGGACTGCAGGTAGCCAACTTTGAGACGCAACTTTTCCAACAAGTTTCACATCGTTTGGACTTCTGTAGCTCCCGGAATCGCAAAAACAACGTTGATTTTTTGTGCAGATTCTGGACAGCAAAAGGTTGCGGGAGACGCCTTCTAGTTCACCCGATCTCACACGATGCACGGCACCTCGTCGATGTATCTCTGAGTGCCTCCATACGACGAGCCTTCTCCTTCTACAAAACACCACGTGAGGAAGACGAGTCGCCATCCAATGGCGCAAGCGAGGGAGAGAGAGACGAGAGAGGAGATGCGAAGAGAGGAGAGGGGGCGGCTAGGGTTTCCCCATGCCATGACCGGCCCTAGGGCTTGCATGGCTCTATTAATTTCGTGCACCCTCTCTCTCCTTCTCATATATAGGGCCGGCCTATTCATATGGATAAGGACAGTATGGATAAGGATGATAGATTCAAACCTTATCCCTATATATCTCTTCTTTATCTCTATCCTTTCCTTGTTTTCGAAAACGGTCAAAACCAGCCCGTTTTCTGCGCCTCATAACCGGCCCCTTCATCGGAGGCAACAACCTCCCGAAACTAATGGGGCCGGCCTTGACCAGTCTCTCAACACTTTGGGCCGGCCCCCTTAGTGCATAGTGGCGCATGGTATGACAAAAACGCCCTTATGCCACTAGTTGGCCGTTCCTCGTGTACGAGACTTTGCAAGGCACACATAAGTGAAGTGCACCAGTGATTTCACTATTCTCTGAGGTTCCCGTAGGGTGCCCCTAGTGAAGTCAACTAGTCAACTCGCAACATGTCCCGGTGCATCGCACCCATGTGGCAAAGTCCACTTATGGCAAGGAATTGCTACATGCGTCTCTGCACTAACCTAGGGTTTCTCTTTAGTGCACACACGTAGCTACGCATCTACCGTGCACTAGTGCGAAGCACTCACGGAGCGTATGCTTGGACTTCTCGCTTTCTCTAACTACGTTCTGTGTTTCGAGGAGATAGTATAAGAACCGTACATAATGTCGATAACGTGGAACCTTCAGGGACCAGGGTTCATGGCTTCCAACTCAGACTCGATCGACACACTACCCGAGTGTACCATCGATCCTCTGAGTCCGAGTTAACCTGCGTAGCCACCCAGAGTGCGACGCAGGCTGCACTCCAATTCCCCCGGACTTACTATGTTCTCTCTCATACCCCTGCTCTCCGCTTAGTATGGTAAACTCGCTGTCCCTCCACTTGGTGCCATGATGCAACTCGAGCAGTGGAGAATACCGTCAGACTCGAGTGCTCATATGACTCGGTTCCTTCCCGGTTGACCACATACATCGTACCTCCGATTACTCTTCCGAGCAACCGGATCCGTCACCAGTCCAACTGATGACCACCTGGCCAGGGTTTAATACGACGTAGGTCAGACCAAGGAACGCACCTCCCGTTAGGGGTGTGGATAGCCTGCAGGAGTGACACGCTGATGCAACGCCAGCCGGGTAACCCAATACACCGTGGTTTTGGATCACTGCATCCGGATCCTCACACATTGGTGCGCCAAAGCACCACACAACTGGTTAGTCCACCAGACATGGTTCCTCAGGGTTTAGGACCGTTTTACCCTAAGCAGAAATACGATTTAGTGCACCGATGTCTGCTCATCGATCTGTGCACCGTGTTGGTTCCGTTCGGCCACAGACACTGTGCCTGGTAATGACCGTAGTGGAGACACCTACGCTCTGTCATCCCAACAGCTTATCCTGATAGGGCGACCAACCCTTATCAGAGCTGCGAATGTATTTAGGTTACATGGGACCAGTCCCTTGAGTCTCCCACTCAAGTGGATTACCATGTAGCCATGGCTCTCTGTTCTGTAATCAGAACACGTACTAAGGTACGTACCAATATGCAATCCTATACTATCAACCATACAAAGCTAAACACTAGGTTTTTACGAGCTATAGACCTCACCAATTCTAACAGTTCGTTGGGGCGGCACTTCGTCAGGAGTTTTTTCGGTTCGCTCCTTCTATACTCATCTTCTTCCTCGGGGGCAGCGGCATGGACCGTCTAAGGCGATTTGGAAGTCGAAAGCTCCCTCGAAAGTCCAGATTTTCTCCCTGCTGGCCTCGAGAAACAAGATACTGACGAAGGCCAACTTGATTAGGCGGCATCATCCCCAGGCGACAGATGCTTCTTGCACCTTCTGCGCCTCGGAGGAGGAGTCGTCATCTCATCTTCTGCTTGGGTGCCCGTTTGCGAGGGACCTTTGGGACCACTTCGAGGGCAAGGCTGGTGTAGCTTCGCATCCCATGAACCTTAGGAGCCTCTGGACATCTTGGAGGAGAAGGAGAATCCCGATGGCAATCCGGAAGCCATGGGACGTCTTGGTCATGGCAATACTTTGGGTTATTTGGCTTGAGCGGAATAACAGGATTTTCAATGGTAAGTCGGCAGGGCAAGATAGGTTGCGACTTTCAGTCGTCTCCTTTTTCCGTGCTTGGATTGTGCCATGGAGAGATAAGCTTGGGCCGGAGGCTACCTCTTTTTGTAATAACCTGTTATCTTGATTGTTTAATGACTTCTGGTTAGGGTCCGCCAAACCCTCCCTCCTGTAGGAGGGGTTCTCAAAAAAAAAAGGACATTGGATCTAAAACAAGAGTGGATTTGCTCTTCAACCACATACAGATCGGTTTTAAGCAATGATAGGGAGCCCAACCAAACGCTGCATACACAGTGATTTGGTTTAGAACATATTTACCGCTGCATGTTCTTGGTGAAACAGTAAAACTGACTTAAGTAAAAAAAAAGTTTTATTTTGACATACCCTCTTTTTGATAATGTGTTTTATGTTACACGCAAATTTTTGACGGAATTGTCTGTCAGACGTTAAAATGGGGGGTAATCCTAATATTGAACAATTTTGGGGGTAGCATAAAACACATTTTCAAACTAGGTGGTTAGTCAAAATAGCAAAAAAAAAAATTGAAATGGCTTGGATTATTTTGATTCACCCTCTTTCTCTCTCTCTACCATGATCGCACACCGACGGCAAGACCTCGCCAGCAGGAGCCACCTCAGCTCCTCCAACACAACCCACAAATCTAACGACGTCCCAGGTCAGCCTGTGGAACTCAAGTTCAGCCCATGGGCGGAAGGGATCAGAGTCAAATACGACTACTTTAACAGATCCAGAAGGTCCTTCCTGTGTGGTGGCAGAGATGGCCGCGAAAAAGAATTCAGATGGCTGACGACATGCGACGACGATTCGAACATCCCATCCCCCAAGATGTGGGATCCGATCGGAGCATCGCCGACTGCCGCTTATTGCCCAACACCTCCTCGGTCCACCTCGCAGGGCGCTGGCGATCGCGAGATACCGACAGAAAATGATGGGCCTGGTCTAAGACGCATCGAATTCTGCGAACAAGCTCTCCCTGAAGGATCTCATTGAGTTGCCAAGGAAGGGAAGAGCTGAGGAGGATGCTCCGATAAGGACCGCGAAGAGGGGGGAAGAGCGGAAGGCGGCCAAAAAAGAGGCGGCAAGGAGGGTGTCGAGGAGTCAGGGCATGGAATTTGAGACGTTCCTTCTTAAAATGTTCCTCCCACTTTCTTTGGGTGGGCTGAAAAAGATCAACAGCAGCAGCAGAAAGCTCAAGTGGTATTTGTTCGAAGGTTTCACCGAAGCCCATATTCACTAACACGAAGAAGGGTGACAGCCCTAAAAGAAGTCGAAAGAGAAAATTCTGGTGGAACAAGAACAAGCTTAGAGGAATCGGCAACAACGACGACAGTTCCAAGAACAACCCATAGAGGTTATTTTAACTTACCCCCCAGTTTGATAATTTATTTTGTGTTACCATCCCGAATTATTCAAAATTATGGTTACCCTCCCATTTTAACGTTCGACATACGGTTCCGTAAAAAAATAGAAAGATAATCCTATTATTGAACAATTTAAGGGTAACATAAAATGCATTATCAATTGGGGGATAAATTAAAATAATAATAAAAAAAAAAAACATGTCTTACTAAATGATGCCAAGTGGTGTTGGGAGTCTTGGGACTTGGGGTCATTGAGTCCGTTGATTACCCAATTCAAACCGTAGCCGAAAGAGAAAAAAGGTATAGAAAAGATGAGGATAACAAAACTCTAGTTGACTGATTTGATTACTGGTGCAAATTATTATTATTATTTTTATATGGATTGATGATTAAGACATTGAACTACATGCACACAGTGATCATTCCACCAATGTATAATGAACCCGACCCAAGAGCTCATTTCTCCTCGGTCGGCCGGCCCGGACCCTGGGTCCGGTGCGCATCGAGCGGCTGTGATGCGCACCCGATTTGCCGACGGAGGCGAGTGAGTGGAGGAGATTTCTCCACCCAACCATGCTGGCTTTTAGTGGGACATCAAAGTCTAAAGAATGGGTGAGATAGGTGCACTTTGTGGAAAGCAAGGTTAGGAGGGGAGAGAGAGAGAGAGAGAGTACATTATTCCAAAGTTTTATAAGATACAAGGTCTAGGGATCGAATAACCTAAATGTCTAATTTACAACTATTGTGGGACCAAAAAAAATAAAAGTTAGTGAAGGTTTCTCTTGGAAACTCTCGACACGTCAGAACACACTTAAGTCTCCTAAAAGTACTTTTGAGCAGCCCAACTGCAAAGCCAGACGGGCTCATAATCTCCTCGTCTTGATGTAGTTGATTCATGTGTCGAACATTTGATTCGGCTTTTTTTTTTGAAGTAAATCATGGAGATTGCTTTGGAGGGGATTTTTTTTCTTATGGAGTAAAACTAGTATAATTTTCGTATTTTGATATGCTTGTGATGTAATATTTCCTTATGGAGGTTGGTGGTCGGAAAAATTGTTTGAATATTAAAGCGTTAGTGGTTGGGTGTTTTACGAGACACACTTCAAACATTGTGTTAGAGTTTTTAAGACTTTAGAGATTCTCCAGCCCTTACTCAAATTTTACTTAAATCTGAGTGAAAAATTGAGTTAAAACTCAAATTGATCCTGAGTACTCCAGTCCTTACTCAAATTTGAGTAAAACCCATTATGATATAAACAATCCAACCCTTTTACTTAGATTGTTTACTTAAATTTGAGTAAAACACAAAATTGGATGACACGTTTGTAAATAGGAAGATATTGGGAGATGATCGTTAGAATTTGGTATGGGATTTGAGTCTCCCCCGATTTGGTGAAAATTTTGAATAAAACTCAGGTTGGTATAAGTCTGAGTAAAAGGCTGGAGCTATTTTTTAGACGATTTTACTTATATTCAAAACTGAGTAATAAAAAGTAAGGGCTAGAGATGCCAAGAGACGCATTTTAAGTCATATGTTAGTCGTAGTTGGGGACTTTGGAATGGAATTTGAGAGAAAGTTCACATATGCAGAACATTAAAGTTTCCTTATTATAAACTTAAATATTTTCAAGTTCCACCAAAATATGTGGAGTTTCAAAGTGCACCAATATGCAGCCTTCGTCGATGACCTCTTGTGATGACCTCTAGCCAACGACCGTTGTTGGTGATCGGCGTCTCTATCCGACAGCCCCTCCCATGACCACCTCCGGTCGATAATCAGCGACCGGTGTGTTACTTTGGCAATCACCTCTAGCGGCCCATCCGATGAATCGATGATCGAAGCCTGCGATCTACTCTGGTAACCGACAGTGGGGACTGGCAAATCACCTTCGTGATCACTATTGGCGACCACGTCAAGCAAACAATGATTGCCTCCAGTAGCTTCTTCGACGATCATCAGTGGCATCTTACTCCGGTGACCGACGATCACCTCTTGCAAACCCTTTGGTAAACACCTCCGATTGACGACTAATGGACTGGGCTTGGAAACTCTACATAGTACAATGGTGTGTGCTTGAGAATTGAAGTCTTGGAGAACTTTTGAGTTCATGAACATAAAGTTCATTGAAACTCGACATTGGTACAAGGGCAAAACACTAAATGTAAACTAGGGCCATTTAATAAACAAGTCAATAACTCAAACCTAAACCTGGTTCACTTAATAAATAGGTAACCAGACTTGTTTAACCTATTTATTAAACGGTTCAGGTCGGATTGGGTTAGCAGAACTTGTGGGTACAAAATCTGGTTAATGCCTGACGGTGGGGCACGTCAGTCCTGTTTGGGGCCCTCAAAGATAACGGTGGGACCTTCCAGTCTTGCTTGGGGCCCACGAATACGACGGTGGGACCTGCCAACCTTGCTTGGGACCCACATATACTATATGGGGTCTGTAAATCCCCTAGATATTTACCAAAACCCCTGATATTCCCAAACCTCTATAAATAACAGACCCGACAAATATTCGAGGACCGGGATTCATTATTCCCAATCCTAATTTTTGTTTTACAGAGCTACTCGAGACTTTTGGTAATCAAACTCTGGTCAAGCCCACTCTACCCTCTGTCTACTAGTGCAAGCACTCCTCAGTCTGTCGAGAGTAGCTCTACTTTTTCAGAGTTAGTGAATTCAAAGGTTGCGTCTTACCGCACAGAGTCATAAGCTTCGATCGAACTTCGTCACCACATCCTGTGTCAATTCTCTCTCTCTACTCTACAATATCTGTATGACAGCTAAGTACGTGATAGCTCAGCAGTCCACAGTGCACCACATCTCGAAGGTCAATACCTTCCATCAATTATTGGAGGGGGATCGTACGGCGGCCGTAATTGTTGGAAACAAATCAGAGGCGCAATGGAAGCCGGACTTGATCTTAGGATTGATACGGTGTGCGATATATTTTTTAAAATTTTCTTAAGAAACAATCAAATGCGCAAGATTAAAATGAAATGCAAACGAACCCCTATGGTCATCTATCGAAACACACCATAAAAATTATGTATGTAATTCAATAGATCTAGGGTTTAGTTTATCATACCTCCGTGCGGAATTTAGCACCGCGATGTAAATCTTCCAAGTTGATGATGACGGAAGTATCCACGTGCGTGAGAGAAGCCTCGTTTTTCTTCAGGTACACCCGATCTCGCGAATCGACCCGGATCCTTGCACTCCAATCTCTGAGTGCTTCGGAGTGCAAGCTTTCTCTTCTTCTTTATCACACACACTCTATGAGGAGAAGAAGATGAGATGAAGAAGATTTTTTCTTCACACCGTAGGTCAAACCAAAGAGTGAAAGAGATAAGTGCCCAAGAGAGAGGGGGAGGCCAAAACCGAACACAAGAGGGAGAGATATCAGTTTTTCTCTGAAAATCTGAATAAGGCTCTGTTTTTCCTTGCCTAATATGCCTTGAAAACCGTGCCCCTCTCTCCCCTTGTCCATATGAACCGTTCCCCCTTTTCTCTCTCTTATTAATCCTCAAAAATAAATGCCCACTATTGTATAGTTGCCATATTTGGTTTTACAATTAAATGGAATAGATTCAAATCATTTCAAATCTGAATTAATCCCTTTAAATATGAATTTGATGGCCATGCATATTTACCCTAATGAGGGGGGCGGCCACTATGGCATGCGGGACATTTTGAAATGACCAAAATGCCCCCCATGCATCTAGTGACCATCCATCTTATACGGGAGCATACATGGTCCATCTCTGTGCATGATAAAGTACTATAACACTTAGGGTACCTCATCCATACCTATTTAACATACCATGGAATTATGAATAGTGTTTTTACTATTTACTGGGGTGCCCTCAGTAAAACATGGGGTGCCCCTATAGTAAAAATCACTAAACACACAGACCGTGTTCTAGTGCGACACGCATACACGGAATGAACTCCTTATGGCATTATGGTAACATCGTGTGTCCCTACACTACTCTGGGGTTGCCCCCTAGTGAACACACTTAGTCCTGTGCAACCACCATGCCCTAGTGCAATGCACTCACGGAAAACAGGACGATTAAGGCATTATTTCTTCAACTCATATTGTGCTGTGAGACAAGGAGAAAGTAATGATCCGTAACGATCGTGGATAAGGTGGAACCTTCAGGGACTAGGATTCATAGCTTCCAACCGGACCCGATCGACGCACTACCCAAGTGTCCCTGTCAATCCTCTAGGTCCCGGTTAACCTACGTGGCCACCCAGAGTGCGACGCAGGCTGCACTCCAATTCTCCCAGACTTACTAAACTCTCTCGCATACCCCTGCTCTTCGCTTAGTTAGGTAATTAGATGTCCCTTCACTCGGTGCCATGTGTCAACTTGAGCGGTGAAGAGCACCGTCAGACTCAAGTGACCATATGATTAGGTTCCTTCCAGGTTGATTAACACATCGTACCTCCGATCATTTTGGCCAAACAACTGGATTCGGTCTAACAGCTCAACTGTTAACCACCAGGCCTGGTTTTAGTATGGTGTATGTCAGACCAAGGAACGCACCTCCCAATAGGGATGTGAATAGCCTGCAGGAGTGGTATACCAATGCAACGCCAGCCCGGCAACCCAGCGCACCGTGGTTTTGGGTCGTGGTTAGATCTCTCACACGTTGGTGAACCAAAGTTACCCAAACTGGTTAGTCCACCGATCATGGTTCCTCAGGGTTTAGGACCTATTACCCTAAGCAGAAACACGACTATGTGCACTGGTGTCTGCTCACCGATCTGTGCACCATGTTGGTTCTGTTCAGCCATGGACACTGTGCTTGGCAATGACCATGGTGGAGAAACCCATGCTCTGTCATTCCAACAGCTTAACTTGATAGGGCGACCAACCCTAATCAAAACTGTGAACAATTTAGGCTAATAGTACTAATCAACTGAGTCTCCCACTCAGATGAACCACTATACAACCATGGCTCTTTGCAGTTCATTATATAGAACACGTATAATACGCACCAATTAAGCTATTCTAATATAAATATCAACTCATTTATTAATCAACCATGGTTTTTACAAGCCCTAGACCATATCTTACTCAACAGTAATCTCCCCCCACAGTTTGGTGTCATCTTTGGGATTCTTTTCTATCGACTTGAGACCTCCAGGCTTTCCAGCTCCTTCGGTCAAGCAACAACCACTGATTACCTGAGTAATCCATTTGTCTCCATTGCTATACCAAAATGGTGAAGACACGACCCATAGAACAGCCGGAGGGAAGCTACATGCATGTCGATTCACAACAGCCTATGAACCACTCTATGAGTTATAGACACAAAGTAACCCAGTAACGGCCTATTCATCAATCTGTTGTGAACTCTCGGAGTCACCGGTCGACGGATCAACCTTTCAGCCTCAACTTGGAGGACATACTCCATGGTCGTGTGTAGTTAGTTCCCCAAGGACAGGGGAAGGCACACATCTCTCTGGTGACAAATCTTTTTACGGCATATCAAGTCTATACTAAAGACTTTCAACTCTTGACTCTCATGAAGAAGAACTCTGCCCTCATGCTAGAGCGAGACGCCATCTGACAAGCCGCCTCTAAGGTAGGGGTGAACCTTCAACCTTCCATGGTTGGCATTAACAACGATGAAAATGTCTATCAGTCCAAGAATCTTACCCTTGAGCCCTTAAGATAGTCAATCATCGATACTTTTAGGAAGGTAGCTGATCCCTCGCCGGTAAGACTCTCTACATATTCCCAGAGGTAGACTACCTGGGATCACATCGATCAACTTGATCGATGTGCACCTCTCTCCGAATTTGAGTCATTCTTCGATTGCTATATCATGAAGAACGCTCAAAAGGATGTTCACACCCCTGCAATCAGGCATCAGGCACATAAAGGCCGCCTCCAGATGGAGCAACACTTTTCGAGAAGACAACTGAGCCTTTCTCCTCATTGTCCTCCAATTGTTCCTCCCTATCAATGTACCAATCGGAGGAACGATCATATGGCGGAAGGGCCACTCCATCGGGATATTCTCCAAGCTCAATTCCCAAGGGATTGGAGACTTCCCTCACTCCCAAAGTTTGACTGCTTGAAGAGAGACCTGATAATACATGTCCTAGCATTCAAGCAATCCATGACGCCCTATGATTCCAACAATCAAGTGCTATTCCCACCTTCGTAGGTAGCCTCAACGAGCTATCTCTTGATTGGTACCATAACCTACCAGCCGGCTCTATCTCCCGGTTCGGGGTTCTAGTCGATCTCTTTGTTTAATACTATAGGCTGAACCTCAAGCCAGAGAAAAAACTGGACTCACTCTATTGACTCCGGATGGGGACGTATTTAATCCTTCGAAGCTTTACTCGGAGGTTCCAAAGCGAGCATGCATCGCTCTCTGGGCGACATATCGATGATGAGGCGATCATGCTAGCCTTTTAGAATGCGCTACGGTATGACCTGCATATCTACAATGACTCCATCAGAAATCCTCCGGCCTCCCTTGGAGCGTTGTTTGATTGCATTCAGTGGGAGATCAAAGTAGAGGACAATCAGATTGCTTGCAAGGGATATGAAACCAAAAGACATCCACCCGAGGAGGAGTCACCAAGGTAAATATCCATAGCTCACAACGCTCAATCAAAGGAAGGCAAGATATCCAAACGACCTCAAGATAGGGATCACACACCTCCCTCGCCCAAGAGAGCTAAGTTCACGAACTGGAATATGCCGGTAGATCAGATACCCGAGTAAATCCAGCATGAAGAATTCCTTAAGTGGCCTAACCCTCTCCAACCTGATTCAAAGCACATTGCAAACAAATCGGTCTACTGTGACTTCCATCGATACCACGGACACCCAATAACAAAATGTAAATCTCTCTTGTATCACTTAGAAGACCTCTGGCAGGAGGGACTTCTCCAAGAGTTCAAAGGAGGACAGAGATCATTTCAGAACCCCCCTCTATAACCAAAGAGAAAGAAGCTTGTAGAATCCATGGTTTCAAAAATCGAAAGTGTCAGCTGAAGGGGAAGCATCCCATCGACCAATCAGAGTAGAAGGCCGTGGATTGTCAATAACTTAAAATGTTGCACATTTATAATCCATGATGTAACATCTTCAGAGTTATCAATAAAATGGTAACTGGTCACCTTATGTGTGCAAGTCATTCTCAAACTCTTGATCAACCAGTGCTTTGCCACTGTAAAGCTCCAAGGTGCATGATCGGTGTCCCTTCACTTGTTTGATCGTATAAGGTCTTTCCATGATCAGCCAACGTTCAAAGGCACCTGCAACGTACCCCTCAACCGGTTGGGTCGATAAGATCTTTGCCTCAACCAACTGAAGACAAGACTAGTTTGATCGCACGTACAGGGCCTCCCTATGATCACCTAGCAAACACAAAGGTGCATGCTCGGTGTCTTTTCACTGGTTTGATCGCATAGGGTCTCCCTATGATCAGCTAGCGTTCAAAAGCACATGCTACTTACCCTTTAACTAGTTGGGTCGATAAGAGCTTTTCCTCGACCAACCGAAAGACAAGACTAGTTTG
Source organism: Chamaelirium japonicum (assembly GCA_947650365.1). Lineage (NCBI taxonomy): Eukaryota > Viridiplantae > Streptophyta > Magnoliopsida > Liliales > Melanthiaceae > Chamaelirium > Chamaelirium japonicum. The sequence continues at coordinate 33,548,709 of OX393549.1, forward strand.
ATCGCACAGGATCTCCCCACGATCAGCTAGCAAATGCAAAGGTGTGTGCTCGGTGTCCCTTTGCTGGTTTGATTGCACAGGGTCTCCCCACGATCAATCAGTGTTCAAAGGCACCTACTATGTACCCCGCAACAGGTTGGGTTGGTAAAATCATTCCCTCGACCAACCGAAAACATGACTAGTTTGATCGCATCGGGTCTCCTCACGGTCAACCAGTATTCAAAGGTACTATGCTAAGCACTCCGAATTCTAACGTTCATTAATCAACAAGCCCAAGGACCTATCATTGGCACTCGAATATAAAGTCTAAGGTGCCCTCGCTACCTCGGCATACAACAAAGTCCAAAGAGACAACCTTGGCACTTGAATAAAAAATCTGAGGCACCTTCGGTGCCTCGTTATGCAAAAAGTTCAAGGAGACAGCCTTGACACTCGAATACAAAGTCTGAGGTGTTTCATACCGCATCGGCGCTCAACGAGTCCAGGAAGACAACCCTGATGCTCGCAGACAAAGACTGAGATGTTTCACCCCGCACCGGCGCTCAACGAGACCAAGGAGACAATCCTACCGCTTGCAGACAAAGTGTGAGTGTTTCACACCGCCTCGGTACTCAACGACTCTAGGAAGATAGCCCTAGCACTCACAGACAATGTTCGAGGTGTTTCACACCGCCTCGATGCTCAATGAGTCCAGAGAGACAGCACTGGTACTTGCAGATAAAGTCCGAGGTGTTTCACACCACCTCGGTGCTCAACAAGTCCAAGGAGACAACCTTGGCGCTCGTAGATAAAGTTCAAGCTGTTTCACACTGTCTCAGTGCTCAACGAGTCCAATGAGACAACCCTGGCATCACAGACAAAGTCTTAGGCGTTTCACACAGCCTCGGCACTCAATGAGTCTAGGCAGATAGTCCTGGCACTTGCAAACAAAGTCCGAGGTGTTTTATATCGCTTCGTCACTCAACGAGTGTAGGGAGACAGTCCTGGCGCTCACCGACAAAGTTTGAGGTATTTCACACCACCTCGGTACTCAATGAGTCTAGGGAGACAGCCGTGGCACTCATAGATAAGTCTGAGGTGTTTTTTATCGCCTTATCACTCAACGAGTCCAGGGAGATAACCCTGGCTCTCGTAGACAACGTCTGAGGTATTTCATACTGCCTCGGCCCTCAATAAGTCCAGGGAGATAGCCCTGACGTTCGTAGATAAAGACCAAGGTGTTTCATACCGCCTCGCTCAACGAGTCAAGGGAGACAGTCTTGGCACTCGCAGACAAAGTCCGAGGTGTTTCACACTACCTAGGTGCTCAACGAGTCCGGGAAGATACCCCTGTCACTAGTAGACAAAGTCCAAGATGTTTTACACCACCTTGGCACTTAACGAGTCTAGGGAGATAGGCCTAGCACTCCCAGACAAAGTCTAAGGTATTTCACACTGCCTTGACACTCAACGAGTCTAGGCCGGGTAGACAACCATGGTGCTCATAAACAAAATCCAAGATATTTCATACCGCCTTGGTGCTCAACAAGTATAGGGAGACAATCCTAGCGCTCGTAGACAAAATCCGAGGTGTTTCACACCACCTTAGCGCTTAACAGGTCTAGGGAGATAGCCCTGGCACTCGCAGACAAAGTCCAAGGTGTTTCACACAGCCTTAGTGCTCCACGAGTCTAGGGAGACAACCCTGGTGCTCATAGACAAAGTCCGAGATGTTTCACACCGCCTCGGTAATCATTGAGTCCAGGGAGACAACCTTGGTACTCGCAGACAAAGTCTGAGGTGTTTCATACCGTTTCGGTGCTCAATGAGTCCAAAGAGACAGTCCTGGTGCTTGCAAATAAAATTCGAGGTGTTTCATATTGCCTCGTCACTCAATGAGTCCAGGGAAATAGCCCTGGCCCTCGTAGACAAAGTTTGAGGTGTTTCATACCGCCTCGATGCTCGACAAGTCTAGGGAGATAGCCCTGGCACTCATAGACAAAGTATGAGGTATATCATACTGTCTCAGTATTCAATAAGTATAGGGAGCAGCTCTGGCGCTCATAGACAAAGTCCAAGATGTTTCACACCGCCTTGGTGCTCCATAAATCCAGAGAGACAGCCCTAGCACTCGCCAACAAAAATATGAGGTGTTTCATACCGCCTCAGCGCTTAACGAGTCCAGGGAGATAGCCCTAGTGCTCGCAGACTAAGTCCGAGGTGTTTCACACTGCCTCAACGCTCAACGAGTCCAGGGAGACAGCCCTGACACTCGTAGACAAAGTCCGGGGTGTTTCATACTGCCTCGGTACTCAATAAGTCCAATCTTATATCCTTGGCACTCAAAAATAAAGTCTATGGTGTTCAAACGCTTCGGTACTTAACAAGTCTGAGTTTATAGCCCTGGCGCTCGCAGACAGAAGTTTATGGTGTTTCACACTATCTCGGTGCTCAACGAGTCCAGGAAGATAGTCCCAACGCTCGCAGACAAAGTCCAAGGCAGTGTTTTGAAAACCGGACCGGACCTAGTGGTTCAACCAGTTTGGATCGGAACCGAAACATATTTCGGTTCGGGCTTTGAATAAACCGGTTTGTATGTTAACCCAGGAATCAAACCTTTGCCATTGAAGAATTTAGTAAATATCTATTAAAAAAATATTTTCATGTGGTTCAAACGATTGAACCACCGGTTTGAACCGATTTGGATCGAATCGGATGCTTTTTCAGTTCGCCTTCCGGTTCGGTTTTGAAAACACTGGTCCAAGATGTTTCACACTGCCTTGGTGCTCAATGAGTCAAGGGAGATAGCCCTGGTGCTCACAAATAAAGTTCGAAATGTTTTACATCGTCTTAGTGCTCGACGAGTCCAAGTTGACAGTCTTGACACTCATAGACAAAACCTGAGGTGTTTCACACCGCCTCGGCACTCAACGAGTCTAGGGAGACAGCCCTGACGCTTGCAGACAAAGTCCGAGGCAGGTGTCATCGTCTTAGAATTCACCAAGTCCAAGGAAACAGCCTTGACACTTAAAGACAAAGTTCGAGGCATTCAAACGCTTCGGTGCTCAACAAGTCCAAGGCCCCTTGGCAAACTTCAGGCATGGACATTGATCCCCCTGAGGTTGATGCCCGACCAACAGGGTTAGGATTAGGGTTTTAGAGGTTTAGGTTTAGGGTTAGGATTTTAGGTTTAGGGTTTAGGGTCGGATTTAGGGTTTATGTAACATCTACCCCAAACACACAAGATATTGTCCACTTTGTCCGTACCCGCACGAGGACTTCCCAAGAAGCTAGGTCACTCATCCTAGTACTACTCTCACCCGAGCACGCTTAACTACTGAGTTCTTACGAAATCCATAGCGACGCACGGTTTTAAAATGCGTTTTCTATGTTTGGGAGGAAAAATTATATAAATAGCTCATGATCTCCTTCTCTCTAGGCGATGTGGGGCTAACTCGTGGCCTTGTGCATCTCACCTCACCTCACCTCATCCATCTTGGCATCACAACCTCAGGAGTCTTGGCTCTTGGATCTTGATAGTCACAATCCACCTCTTTGGGACTACACGTCCTCGTGTAGGATTAGAGCCCCCCCCCCTATGAGGAGAACTGGCTCTAATACCATTTTGTAACATCCGCCCCAAACACACAAGATATTGTCTGCTTTGACCGTGCTCGCATGAGGACTTCACAAGGAGGTCACCCATCCTAGTACTACTCTTGCCCGAGCATACTTAACTACGGAGTTTTACAAAATCTATAGCGGCGCATTGTTTAAAAACGCGTCTTCTATGTTTGGGAGGGGAAATTATATAACCAGCTCAGTATCTCTTCTCTATAGATGATGTGGGGCTAACTCGTAGCCTTGTACACCTCATCTCATCTCATCCATCTTGACATCACAGCCTCAGGAGTTTTGGCTCTTGGCTATTGGATCTTGGTCATCACAGTTTAGGCTGACTGACCGGGCACCGGCCGACCGACCGGATGCCAACTGACCGGGCACTGTGGTCACCTGCCGGCAACACCCCGTGATTGACCCCCCATTCACGGCCGGTTGGTCGACCGGGTTCCACCGACTCGATAGAGCGTCAACCCTGCCCGACCAATCGGGTGCCGACCCGATCCTATCGACCAGATGCACCAAATGATTGACCGCCCCTGGCATTGTAAGTAGGCAGCGATCAGCCGGGCCAGCCGATCGATCCCTGGCCGATCCTTAGCAGGGGGTCGACGAGCGCAACGATCACCTTGGACAGCGGGTTGACAGACACACCCCTGGCCGGCCCTCGGTAGGGGGTCGGTAAGCGCGACGGTCGACCCTTGGAAGGGGGTTAACAGATGGACAACGATCGGCCCCAGACAGCGGGTCGGCAAACACGCCTTTGGTTGGGCCTTGGCAGGGGATCGCCAGGCGCGATGGTCGGCCTCGAACAACGGTTTGGTGGACACACCCGTGGTAGGGGGTCGGTAGGTGTGACGGTCAACCCTTGGCAAGGGGTCGGCAGACGGACAATGGTCGGCCCCAGACAACGGGTCGATAGACACGCCCTTGGCAGGGGGTCGACGGGCGCAACGGCCGGCTGTAGATAGCGGGTTGGCGGACACGCCCTTGGTAGGGGGTCGGCAAGATCGACGGTCGGCCTTTGGCTGGGGGTCGGCAGACGGACAATTGTCAGCCCTAGATAGCGGATCGACAGACACGCCCCTGGCCGGCCCTTGGCAGGGGTGAGTGGGCGCGACGGCCAGCCTTGGACAGTGGGTCGGCAGACACGCCCTTAGCCGGCCTTGGGTAGAGGGTCAACAAGCGCGATGGTCGGCCCTTGGCAGGGGGGTGGCAGACGGACAACGGTTGGCCCTTGACAGTAGGTCCGCAGACATGCCTTTGGCAGGAGGTCAGCGGGCACGACGGTCACCCCTTGACAGCGGGTCGGCGGACACGCCCTTGACTGACCCTTGGTAGGGGATTGGCAGGTGCGATGGTCGGCCCTTGGCAAGGGGTTGGTAGACACAGCCCTGGCTGAGCCTTGGGAGGGGGTCGGCATGCATGACAGCTTACCCCGGACAGTGGGTCGGCGAACATTCCCCTGGCCGGCCCTTGGCCTGGGGGTCGGCAGGTGCGATGGTCGGCGCTTGGCAGGGGATCGACAGACGCAGTTGGAGACAACCAGGACAGATTTCTTCAACCCCTATACCTCGAAAAATGACTTCCTCCTTCTGCTAAACCCACCACTCTACATCCCTGGCTCGCTAGCTCCCTCGCCGGAGTACTATTACAGCCTAGAATCGATATCCCCCTGAGCTGAGACTATCTCTTCGCCCGATCCTTCGACGACGAGCCCGCAGATACAACGGTCGCCCCTTGACAGAGGGTCAGCAGATGCGACGATCGGCCCTGGATAGTGAGTCAATAGACAGAACTTTGGTCGGCCCTTGGTAGGGGATTGATAAATTCTTTCCAAATACTCATCAAGCCAGTTCGACATCGCAAACCAGTTTTACACCATAGAGTCTCAGTCAGCTAGGTTAGCACCTACCTAGTTGAGAGGGGATAGCTGTGGATGTAAAATCTGGCTAACGTCTGACGGTGGGACCCGCCAGCTCTGCCTGGGGATTGCAAAGACAATGGTGGGATCTGCCAACCCTGCTTGGGCCCCACAAAGACGACGATGGGAGTGACTAGCCCTGCCTAGGGCTCACACATACTATCTGGGGTCTGGTAAATCCCCCCAAGTATTTACCAAAATCCCTGATATTCCCAAACCTCTATAAATAGCAGACCCGACAAATATTCGAGGACTGGAATTCATTATTTTCAATCCTACTTTCTGTTTTCCAGAGCTCCTCGAGCCTTCCGGTGATCAGACTTTGGTCAAGCCTACTTTACCCTTTGTCTACTGGTAAACGTCTTACCGCATGGAGACGTAGGCTTCGACTACCACATCCTGTGTCAACTCTCTCTCTCTCTTTCTCTCTCTCTCTACTCTACTCTATAGTGTCTGTGTGACAACTAAGTATGCGACAGCTCAGCATCCCACAATGCACTATATCTCGAAGGTGGACACCTTCTATCGACTGTTGGAGGGGGACGGTGCGGCGGCCGTAATCTCCCCCCGCATAACCCATGTAAAATTGTTAACAATTGGTAGCACCAAAGCGCTGCATCCTAGCCATTGCTTTCACATCACGGATGGAGTATTAGAGGAGACTAGTGGAATCATAGGCGTCCTCTTGCACTTTGTGTTTTAAATACCTATGATTTAAACATTAAACGGGTTGCTAAATTAGTTGCATTGCACTATGGGCTTTAAAAAAATAGAGTTTCATGCCACTGTTTGCACATTATGTGCTTCGTGGGAACCAACTAGAGGGCCCACTGTTTAGGTTATCTCAACCAAACCCAAATGGAAAAATGGAAGCAATGCATGTACAACCAGGTGAATGTGTTAAAACACATTCAAACCCAATTGATTTGATCCGATCCGCCCGTCCCAAATTCATCCGATCCAAAATATTTCGAATCGAATCGATTCGGGTCTGAACCGATTTGGTCTGGATCTAATCAAGTTAGACCATATCATGAACCATATGTTGACCGAATACTAACGGACCCTGGTGGTCTAGGCCAAGCATGGGCGCATCGTACCCGTGTGTTAGTCCTTGCCGCGGCGAACGCTAGTAGGATGGTGTCCTTGTACAGTTGTACCTTCTCAAAAAAAAAAAAAAAAATAAAAAAACAAAAAAAAAAGAAGAAACGTATGGAGTGGTGATAGAAAACATCCAAATGGTTGAAGTTGCAGCATCCAAAACGCCTCCAATCTAACAATAAAAAAACAAATGACTTAAAATAGTAGTCCCGACCCACCGTGAACCACGGAATCATTGTGCTTCGGGGTCTAGCCAACGACATATGTCCCCATCCGTTCGATCACTCGGTCCTTATGATGGGAACCCCATGGTGTTCTCTCTAGGGGTGGGACTTGGGCGGGTCTGACCCGAACCCGACCCATCCAACCCGAACAATGGAAATCATGGGCAAAGTTAGTTAAAAACTTTGACGGATTTGGTCAAAAAAAGATCAACCCGATTTCAATTTGGACGAGTCTGGACATCATCTTTCCCAATCCGAGGAATCCGAAGAACCCAAGTAGGTGAGTACAATAGCATACATGCTTGTAGGGCTGCTATTCTTGATCCATTACCATAACCATTCAATGGATGTTTTAGAGAGAAAGAGAGAGTGGTGCTGGTTGATTTTTTTTTTTGTAGTGGTGATAATTATTGGTTAATATATATATATATTGTTTTAGTTTTAAGTGAACAAGTATTTCTATTTATTTTGATCAAATTAAATTCGATCAATTTGTCTATTTTTTAGTAAATTGGGCAACCAAAGCAACCTGACATGGGCTTGCACGGGTTTCACAGGCAGAGCGGATTGAGGTGTGTGTAGGCCGGATTGAGCATGTGCAGACCCTTCAGCCCGCCCAAGTCCCATCCCTAGTTCTCTTAGTGGTGTATAGGTCTCAATAATTCAGAACCGTCCAATCGAACAAAAATAACAGGTGTCCATGGCTGGGCACACAAACGATGGTGATACCGTGCCTCGGGACGACTAAGAAAAGGGATTTAATAAAAAAATATTCTTTTTATAACAGCCACTCATAATAGTCAAACCCATTTTTTGTGTTAACCCCCAATGGTATATTGTTATCCAAAATAGGCCGTAATGCCACTTCAGCATGCCCACGGTGTCGTGATGACCCCGTGTTCATCAAGCACCGTGGTCCGTTCAGTGGAGTGACATAGCCGAATCCCACTCGGACACGTCGCGTCGTCTTCACCGGCTCACGTCCGAGATCTCATCCACCACGGTGTAGGTTTGCACAGTAATTCCCCACTTTAATCCTCCCACATCACCTTGATACCGCCACGCCAACCACCTAACAACAAAACGTGAGCGTAGGATAACATCCTGGGTTCGAGCGGATGCGACAGGTTTTCGGGTACGCTCTATTTACACCCATGATTTTAGTGTTGGCATCCGGATTTATCTTGGCTTCTAATCTATTTCAGACTTTTAGTATTAACATTCTTAAAAATTTCAAAATACTCCCCTCCTCCTCCTGTCCTGTTCTTTTTCCTCCTCCTCCCCCTGCCCCCTTATTTTTTCTCCTCTTTCCTAGGGCTGGCAATTTTGGACCCGACCCGACCCGACACAACATGAAGTTATCGAATATGGGTCAGGGTTAAACGGGTTCGGGTTGTAAAAGGTTTGACACGATAGACCCGTTTAATAAACGGCTCGGGTCCGGGTTTAGGGATTAGACACGGTAGGCCCAGGAAGACCCGTTTAAAATTCAACGGGTCGGGTCTACCCGGAATCTAATATTGTAATATATAATACCAGCGAGTCTATTGGGTCAGGTCGGGTCGAGTCGGATTGCGTCGGATTGGGTCAACTGAATAGAACCGTGTGGTAAACGGGTCTTATCGGGGTCTACCTGTTTATAAGCTGGTCGGGTACAGGTTTAGGATCTAGACACGATTAGTTAAACGGGTCGGGTCTAGGTCTAGGGGGTTTGGGCATGACCTGAAATTAGACCCGACACAACCTATTGCCACCCCCTATTCTTTTCCCACCTAAGCCATTAACCTCCCTCATCTCCTCCTCATTCCTCCATTCTCCCGACGCCGAAACCCTAAGCTCTTCTCCTTCCTTGGGCCAACTGATTAGGGTTCAGGTGGGAAGATGAAGGAAGGAGGAGGAATGAGGAGGGAAGAAGAGGAAGGGGGAGGAGGACCATCGGATTAGGATGTCGGGGTGAGAAAAATGGAGAAGAAGAAGAAGAAGAAGGGGGAGGAGGAGGAGGAAAGAAGGGAGGAGGGAGGAGGAAGACGGAGGAGGGGTTGTCATCGGACAAGGAGGCGACAGAGGAGGTTGGGGCGGTGGTCGAGGCGGAGGACAATGGGGGTAGCAACAATGACACCAGCAGGGACGGATCCAGAAATCGAACCTTGGGGGGACAAATGTTAGAAAAATCTTTAGGGGGGCAGGGCTCTTAAATTTTGTTAAAAATTCAAGAGGATGATTTTATATATTTTAAAATAATCATAACTAATACTATTATAATTAAGAGTTATCTTTCAAACATAGGGGGGGCGATCACCCCCACACGTCCCCTGAATCCATCCCTGGACACCGGTTAAAGATTGGGAATGAAGGTAAGCAGGGTATTAATTCTTTTTAAAAAAAATTCGGGTGCCAACACTAATTCCACGGGTGCCAATAGAGAGTCCCGGTTTTCGGTTTAGGACTCGGCCCAACCCGACCCGACCCGACTCGGCCGCAGTTAGTTCACTGTTCCGTAAATGGGCCGGCTGCGGTTTCAAGTCCTGATAAAACCCGGGTCGCTGATGTTTTTTTTTTTTGACAGGAAGGTCGCTGATGGTTGGTCGGGTTTATTGCATAATTAGTGCTCGATATTTCTAAATTTCCTATGCTCCCATTACCCGAACAAGGGTATTTTCGTAATTCAATCCCGGCAGAGAAGGAAATCACAAGAAAGAGACAAATCCACGTGGCAACACCGCACGGGCGTAGTATTATTTTTCTCGTTGTTTTCGTAAATCGCCGCTTCTCCTCCATCCTCTCCCTCATCCCTCTCTCTCTCTCTCATCTTCTTCACCTCATTGGGATCGGCGGTGCGTCCTCTCTCTCTCTCTCTGCTCTGTGTATGTATATATCGATCTCTATGCAACCCCCCCTCCAATTCAAGGCTTTTCACCGTCAATGGAATGATGGGGAGATCCCATCGGTACAGAATTTTTAGGGTTTCCACAGCGCTCATGTCGTCCTAGGTTTCCGGCGAAGAGATCGGCGGAGGGGGATAGGATATGGTGGATTTCCGGCAGAAGCATGAGGACGCCGATCGGGACTTCCGTCTGGGGCTGGAGGAGCTGGTGAGGGGCCACATCGACGGCTGCGTGACAGCCCTCGCCCCCTGTAGCTCCGCCCGCGCCGCCACCGACGATGATGAAGACTCCGTCTCCGGCGGGGGAGGCGACGGCCCTGACCAGCTCGCCCGCCGGAGGCGCCGGTCCGACCTCGAGGGCGACGACCTCGCGGAGTCCTCTGCTGCTGCGCGTCGCCATTCCCGGATCCTGAGCAGGTGGGCCGCCCGCCAGGCCGAGGAGATGATCACCACCATCGAGCGCCGCAACCGTGAGTCCGAGCTCATGGCCCTCGCTGGACTCCACACCGTCTCGATGCTCGACCCGTCCTTCCTCAGGGAGCCCCACAGCGCGGCCCAGTCCTCCGTCGAGCGCCCAGTTGCCACCCGGGCGTCCTCGATCATCCAGCGGTGGCGCGAGCTGGAGGACGAGTCCGCCGCCGCAAGAGAGCAGCGGCGTGCCAGGAGCGTCCTGTCCTCCGCCGGCGACCGTGACGGATCCGGGAGCCGGGTTGTGGACGCTCGAGTTAGCTCCGAGGTTGCCAGCATCAGTGATGGTAATGAGTACTCCCGTTGGGCTCGCGAGCGGTTGGGTCCCACGAACAGACGGCAAGAGACAGAGGAGTCCGACGATGACCAAAGATCTAGCAGGGAGCAGTCTCCTGATCTTGGGGATGGTGAGAGGGAGAGGGTGAGGCAGATCGTTCGAGGGTGGGTGGCAGAGAGCGGTATACCGGCTGCCACATCAAGAATCTCGGAAAGTAACGAGAGCCCAAGGGCAGAGTGGCTTGGCGAGACTGAGCGCGAGAGGGTGAGGTTGGTGAGGGAGTGGGTGCAGATGTCGAGCCAGCAGAGGGATGCCCGGGCTAGCAGGAGGGAGGATCGGGAGCAGGAGGGGTCACTGATGGATCACGAGGAGACCCATCCAGAGCACATCCGGAGGGACTTGTTGAGGCTGCGGGGGAGACAGGCTCGCCTTGATCTGATAATGAGGATTGTGCGGGAGAGGCAGAGGGAAATCCAGGGTTTGTCAGAGCATCGAGCAGTTTCAGAATTCGCCCACCGCAATCGCATTCAGGTAAGTGTTGATGATGTTGTGTTCTTTTCCGCCCGTAACTGTTTGAACTTGAAATCATATGAAGAGTCTGAAAGTGAATAAATTACATTCCTTGACCAAGCTGTTTATGTAGAGAAATGTGTAAGCCACAGGTTCATTCACTGTTCTAAAAAGCGGTCCGGGCGGCCGCCTAGGCGTTTTAGGGGGTTGGCCGCTCCGCTTCAGCAAAAAGCGGCACTGCAGGCGGGTTGAACAAAGGCGGGCGCCTAGGCGGGATCCGACCCGCCTAGGCGCCCGCCTAGGCGGGTAAAAGGCGGGCGCCTAGGCGGTCTCACTGTATGCAATTGCTTGAGGAAATTTTTTTTTTTCTGTAATGATTTTTTTGTTTCTTCACCATATGCAATTGTTTGAGGAATTTTTTTTTTCAATGTATTATGAATTTATGATGAAATGTTTAAGAAGCTCTTACGATTTTTTACTATATTGGTTCTTGTATGGTATGAGTTTGGATAGAATTTGGATAACAATATATGATTGGTTGGAATTTGGGTACATCACAATAAAGTTAGAGTACAACTGTATTTTCTGGTATACTTAAGTTAGAGGGACAATCGGGTATAGGTATTGAGGTAACCATACCGAAATACCCCTACCCACCCAATCCCCTCCTCCCTTTTTATAAAACTTTTATATTCAGATCGGTAGTTTTGATGTTTGCATATGTAAAACTTTCTAATATTGTTTTTTATATAGAATTATGAATTTATATATATACATACATATAGAATATATATAATATATTTTATATAGGTGAGCGCCCGCCTTTTTCTCCGGGCGCCCGCCTAGTCGTCCGCCTTCCGCCTTCCGCCTTGAAACTACTTGACCGCCCGTCTTCCGCCTTCCGTTTTTTAAAACATTGGGTTCATTGGATCTGAATATTTGATTTTTAAAATTTTTTTATTGAGGTTTGATAGAGGTATCGTTTGGCATACTTAAATGGGTATGCCTATCAGGACTATGGTAAGTAATTTGCAATGTTTTAAATTTCGATTTTGATTTTGGTCGATTAAAAAAAGGAAATTTGTCAGATTTTGCTCCAACGTCGGTGGAAATTTTGTACATTTTAATGAAAGATTTCAGTGGCAATTTTGTATTTTTAACTAAACATTTCGGTGGAAACGTGTCGAATTTCTGTCACAGTTTGAACAATTTTGTTCAGAAGCCGGTTTATTATGAAAAAAAAATCAGATTGGAGGAAAAAGATGGAATTTTTCAATGAAATAATCTTGAAAAAAACACGGATTGTCCGATTTCAGTCAAATGTTAGCCATTTTGTTTGACTTTCATTATGTCGAACCAAAATTTGGTACATCAAAAATTCAAAAAATTTCTATGTCAAATCCGGGAAAAAAACATTTTTTATTTCATAGGAAATTTGTGAACATTTGATTCCACGATAGCATTGATTGCTTTTACTCTTGTTTTAAATTTATTTTGTTTGTATTTGTGCTTATAAAGTTGTTTAACTCTGATATTTTGTTTTATCTTCACTCTTCCAATATTTATTGTTGCCTTTTGATGAAAGGCCTCACAAGTCAATGTTTAGAGGACGACTCTGTACGTCCTTGATTGAATACTTTAACATGATTCTGTATGTTTTCTTGTATTACAACCGCGTTCTTATGATCTAAAAGGTTTAAACCGAGAAATGCTTGCACAGTCTGTGGGAGGGTTAAGTTATAGTCGGTCATTAAATTTTACTTAATTTTTTTTTTATTGAAGTTTCTTGATGTAGAGTTGTACTCCTTAACCAACCTCATTATGAAGGGACAAGACTTGGCTCTTGTTTCTCATTTCGTTTATATATATATATATATATATATATATATATAGAAAACGGGAAATGAGCTGCCAGTCTATTTCGGTGAAATGGGCAGCCACCCATTTGAAGCTCGTAGGAGTTTTAGAATGTGCGGATTTTTTGTGAGCATAAGCACCTTATTTTCAAGGTTCTAAAAAGCGCTAGGTGCTAGTCGGGCGGTGGGGGGCCGCCTAGCGTCTAGGCGTTTTGTCTTTTTTTTTAAAATTATTTTAATTATTATTATAAGTTCAAGATTATCCCAAACCATTATTTAAAGAACAAGTATATAACCATAATTTAAGATTGAGTGATTAATAAGAACAAAAGCAAACATGGTTCGCCTGGCCAGCCTGATCCTGCCTGGCCCGCCTAGGCGGCCGCCTTGCCCTGTCTAGCTCCGCCTAGGAGCTTGACCGCTTTTCTAGAGCGCCTAGAGCCTAGGCGAGGTGGTGGGGGGGCCGCCTAGTGCCTAGGCGTCGCCTAGGCGGTCGCCTGGGCCGCTTTTTAGAACACTGCTTATTTTAGATAGAACACCCATAAAAAAATAGCATATTTTAAAACTCTTAGGGACATCAAATGTTAGAAGTTTTATCGAACGTTCGTTTTAACCGTTAATATGAAATATAACATTTGATACCCCTAAAAGTTTTAGAATGTGCTAATTTTTTGTGGGTGTTCTATCTAAGGGAAGATGCTTATGCTCACAAAATATCAGCACATTCTAAGACTCCTAGGGGCATCAAATTGGTGGCTATTCATTTCGTCAAAATAGGCCACCAGCCTATACCCCGTATCCTCTCTCTCTCTTATATATATATATACTATTCATTTCGTCAAAATAGGCCACCAGCCTATACCCCGTATCCTCTCTCTCTTATATATATATATATATATATATATATATATATATATATATATATATATGGGCATGCTATAATGCGGGCCATGCGGCATGCGGTACGTGCGGCATCGCATCGCAGCCGTCTGATGCACTGCGTGCATGCGATGCATGCAGCGGTGCATCAGACGGTTGCGGTGCGGTGCCGCACTTACCGCATGCCGCATTATAGCATCTCTCTCTCTCTCTCTCTCTCTCTCTCTCTATATATATATATATATATATATATATATATATATATATATATATATATATATATATATCGCCGGAGATTCGTTGACAACTTATTTCCTTGACAACCCGTTGGCAATCCGCCATTTGATGGGGCTAGAGGTTTTAGAATTTGTTGATTTTTTGTGAGTGGTGCTATCTATAGCAATGAGATCAACCTTACAAAAAATTAGAAAAATCCAAAATCGCTAGCCCTATGGCCCCTATCAAATATGCTCCTTAAATATAGACCATCCATATTAACATTTAATTTGAAAGTTACATTTGATGGGGCTAAAGGTTTTAGAAGTTATTGATTTTTTGTGGGTGCACTATCTATAGGAAGGAGATCATCCTCACAAAAAATCAACAAATTCTAAAATCTCTTGCCCCATCAAATGATGGGTTGTCAAGAAAATGGGTTGTCAACGGATCCCAGCCCTACATATATATATATACTAGTGCATGCCCGTGTCTGTCGGCACTGCAGCGAGCTGCTTTCGGCGGTAACACATCTGAACGCCTTCGGCAACAAAACACTTTTGATGACAACATCGGCATTTATAGGGACACCCATTTCCTCGCTCGTGCCGATTGGCACGAAGCGGGCGCCTTCGGCGCGACCAACTCCCCCTCCCCCTATAATCGATCATTCATAGCTGTCTCTGTTCGAACGGATTCCTCGAGATCGATCCGATGGTTTGGGGCGACCGAAATTTCAGCAGGCGAGTTAATAGCCATTGATGCGAACAACGATCACGGGATGAACGATTAGGTTTAGTGCAGTTTCAATGGGCCGGGATTTTAGGGGTTTAGTGCATTTTAAATGGGTTGGGATTTGAAACCAAGGAGAGATTGTGTGTTGATTTTTGAATGAATGGTTAGATCTATTCGGTTCATTTTTGTCCAGTCAGCCTTTTTGTTCCGTTTTGTCTAGTTAGCAGAAAACCAACGTCCCTTGTTATATATGTTAGAAGGTGTACATACTTAGCCCTGTATAGGTTAGACTAATCCCTCTTGGGGTATGTTCACCTGTGGTGACCCCATCTCTTATAACTATTTAGGGCCATTACCCCCCACTGAGTATAGACAGTTCTCACTCCCAACATTCTCTCTCTCTCTCTCTCTCTCTCTCTCTCTCTCTCTTTCCTCATGTAACATGGTATCAGAGCCCTGTTTTATCTGATCCTTAGCCCTTCGGTCCACATGCAGTCGACCCAGTGATATGCATAGCTCTTTAATCCCTCCTTCAGAGCCGAGATCCAACGCAGTGATGCACGGTGGATTCGCTAGCCATCGACATCTTCTTCGACAGTCGAAATCTGTAGATCTGACGTTGAGATCGGGATTGTGAGCTTTCTTCAATCCAAAGTAGACTCCTTCGATCCATGATCCATCGGTGAAGATCTCTCGTCGCCATCGGTGAAGATATCTCGTCGACAGTAGATCCGATCTCGCAAGTGAAGATCTCTTATCGCCATCGAAGATCGGTGAAGATCTTCGTCGCAGATCTGTGCCTTCGTCTTTAGGTGACGATCTCCTCTTAGGGTTCGTCCTCGGCCGCCGTCTGGATCAGATCTCAGATTTATCCGACTTCTTTACCCTTTTTGGGTTTCTGTTAAGGGTTCGGATCTAATTCGGGTTGGGTTCACTCCGGAGCTCCGTTCCCTTAAGTGAGTTCGGTATCACTGCAGAACTCCGGTTCGGTTTTAGCACTGCAGAGAACTGTTCGGTTCACTGCAGAGATTGGTTTGGTTTCGGTTCACTGTGGTTCACTGCAGAACGTTGGTTCAGTTTCAGCACTACAGAGCACTCTTCAGTTCAGTGAACAGAGCTCTATTTTCCATACTTGCTGTGAGCCCGTCAACCTCCTCTGTTCTGCATCTTCCAGCAACTAAGTGTCTGAGTAATTAAATTCTAATTACCTTGAATGGCGACCACAATGGGGCCCCAAATTAAGTTTCCTCTCATGGATGTTCAACTCACCGGATCGTCAAACTTCCGACTTTGGTCCTCCACACTACGGATGAATCTTGAAGCACATGACTTATGGGGTCACATTGATGGCACAAGATTGGCTTCGTCCCTCAACACGGCTAGTTCGGCATCTTCAGGTATTACCTCCACCATTCAGCCTGCTACAGAGTGGTCTCGGGTAGATAAGCTCATATGTGCCTATATAGGAGGCTCTGTCTCACACGACCTCGTTTGGAGACTTCAGTTTCAGACCTCTCGAGAAATGTGGTTGTACTTGTCTCGGATGTTCGTTTAACTTAGTGGAGCTCGTGAGTATCAACTCCTTCGTGAGTCTGAGGCACTGATTCAGGGTACTAGTACTATTCGAGAGTTCTTTGCTTCCATGTCTACAGTCTGGCGCGAGCTTGCCTCTATGGAGCCTATCTACCCGCTTGATGTAGTACCTGCTCACCGATGTTATAGGGAGCGTCAGCATCTGTACCAACTGTTGATGCGTCTTCGGTCTGAGTTCAAGCCGATCCGAGGACAGTTGCTCCATCGAGACCCTATTCCGAGTTTGGATGCTGCTCTTACTGAGCTCCTTACAGAGGAGACACGTTTAGGCACTTTAGTGTGCCACCGAGCTCCTATCTCCGACTCTGTTTTTGCTACCACCTCTCTCCCTGTCAGCCAGACTCCACCTGGTGGCGATGGAGGCCCTGTCAAAGATTGGCGTTCTACAGGAGATTGACACTCTGGTGGAGGTTCGACTAGCCAACTTTCTTGCTCCTATTGCAAGAAGCGTGGCTACACACGAGAGACTTGTTACAAGCTCCATGGGAGGCCTGGTCCACCACATCGACCCACTGCAGCCACTACTTCATCAGCAGCTATTCCTTTTGCTCCTACTCCTGAGCTTTTACAGCTAGCTGCTCAGTTACAGCAGCTTCAACAGACACTCCAGATTCCGTCGAGTGACACCTCCGCCCTGTCTGCCTCTACTGGTACTGCCTTCGCTGCGTGGATCTTTGACTCAGGAGCCACTCACCATTTGACCTCAGACGCTTCCGTTCTTACTGATCGTGGTAGTGTTCCCCCTGAGTTTCAGATCCGCACTGCTGATGGCTCCCCCCTTCTAGTTTCTTGTCGGGGGTCCATCACCACCTCTTCTGACCCTAGTAGCCGTCTAGCTTTGTCTGACGTACTTCTTGCGCCAAATCTGTCGATAAACCTTATTTCTGTCAGTCATCTTGCTAACTTAGGCTTTACCACCACATTCTCATCCTCTTGTTTGGTGCAGGACCCTCGTACCGTTTGGAGGATTGGGACTGGGCATACAGCTGGTGGACTGTATCATTTAGAGCACCTGCATGCTCCTTCCACATCCACTGCTACTGCATGCACGACTTCCGACTTATGGCATCGCCGCCTTGGACACCCCTCAACTGAGAGGCTTAGAAGCATGTTTCAGTCAGGCCATTTTGGTGATACTCCCTTTACCCCTCTGTCTCCCTGTGTGAGTTGTAGGTTGGCTTAGCATTCCGCTCTGCCATTTCCATCTAGTGAGTCCGTGTCATCTTGTATCTTTGATTTAGTGCATTTTGACATCTGGGGTCCTGCTCCTGTTATGTCTGTCTCAGGATTTCATTCTTATGTGAGCTTTATCGATGACTTCTCTCGGTTTACTTGGGTTTACCTTTTACGTCGTCGTTTGGATGTTTGCCAAGTCTATCGTGACTTTACCAGTATGGTTCACACTCAGTTTGGTAAGAGAGTTAAGATTTTTCGCTCTGATGGTGCTCATGAGTATCTCTCTTCCGACTTTTGTGATGTGCTTTTCTCACAAGGGACTCTACCCCAACAGTCGTGTCCTTACACACCTACTCAAAATGGGGTCGCCGAGCGGAAACATCGTTACATTCTTGAGACAGCTCGATCTTTTTTATTTTCTACCTCAGTTCCTCGACAGTTTTGGGCCGAGGCTGTTCTAACTTCTGTCCATCTTATTAATCGGACTCCCTCCTCACTACTCTCTAATCAGTCCCCATTTCAGAAACTTTACTCCACTTTACCAAATTATCGAGTGCTGCGAACTTTTGGTTGTATACCTTTGTCCTACTTCCACCTGGGGAGAGGACAAAGCTTTCTCCTCGGGCTGCTAGGTGTCTTTTCTTAGGGTATAGTAATGAGCATAAGGGTTGGCGTTGCTATGATCCCTCTGTTCGACGTATTCGTATCTCTCGACATGTGACCTTTTTCGAGGACACCCCCTTCTTTTCTGGGGCCCCTCCCTCTTCAGATCTGTCATTTCTTCATACTTCTCGTTCTTCTTCCGGTATTCTTCCCACTCCGTGACTCCAGCGATTCCCACAGACTCTACTCCTGTGCTTGAGTCCCCCCGACCACCTATTATTTACACCTATACTCGTCGTCAGCCCGTTGCAACTCTACCTACACTACCTACCTCGCCAGCTACCACTACATCTGCAGCGCCTTCCAGTTCCCCACCTCTACCACCAGTCTCGCCCGCCAGTACAGATGGGTCCTCTGCTCCTCCTGCCTCTCCACGTTATCCTGAGCGTGAGCGGCATCCACCTGATCGCTATGGTTTTTCTCAGGTTGCTTCTTACTCGCCTCAATTTCACTCATTTCTTGCGACTATCCACTCCCTTCAGGAGCCGCAGACTTACTGTGAGGCAGTTCAGATTCCGCATTGGCAGCAAGCTATGGTAGAGGAGTTACAGGCGCTCCATCGGACTGGTACTTGGGAGTTTGTTCCTCTTACTACAGGGAAGGACCCCATTTCCTGTCGATGGATCTACCGGATTAAGACTCATTTCGACGGGTCGGTCGAACGGTACAAGGCCCGTCTCGTTGCCCGTGGGTATACACAGGAGCACGACATTGACTATGAGGAGACCTTTGCTCCTGTTGCGAAGATGACTAGTGTCCGAACCTTGATAGGCTGATAGCTGTTACTTCCGTTCGCCATTGGTCGCTATTTCAGATGGATGTCAAGAATGCATTTCTACATGGAGACCTCTCTGAGGAGGTTTATATGCTCCCACGTCCAGGTCTTCCAACTCCTCCCCAGCATGTCTGTCGTCTTCGCAAGACTATCTACGGACTCAAGCAAGCTCCGAGGGCTTGGTTTGAGCGATTCCGGTCCTCCGTACTTGCAGCTGGTTTTACAGAAAGTCTGAACGATTATGCTATGTTCACTTGTACCTCTAGTCAAGGTTGTGCGATCTTGCTTCTCTACGTCGACGATATGATTATACTGGTGATGATACTGCCACCATTGATTCTCTTAAGCGACACCTCCAGCAGCAGTTTGAAATGAAAGACCTTGGTAACCTTCTCTACTTCCTTGGCCTTGAGGTTGCTTCCTCTCCTCGAGGATGCCTGATCTCTCAGCAGAAGTTTGCTTCTGATGTGTTGAGTCGTGCTGGACTCACCGACTCTCGGACTGTGAACACCCTGATGGAGCTTAATGTGAAACTCCGTCCCTCTGATGGCGAGCCACTCTCCGATCCCACTCGCTACAGACAGCTTGTTGGTGCTCTCGTCTATCTGATGATCACTCGCATACCTGAACGCCTTCTGCAACAAAGCACTTTTGATGACAACACCGACATTCATAGGGACACCCATTTTCCCGCCCGTGCTGATTGGCACGAAGCGGGCGCCTTCTGCGCAACCAACTCCCCCTCCCCCTATAATCGATCAATCATAGCTGTCTCTGTTCGAACGGATTCCTCGAGATCGATCCGATGGTTTGGGGCGGCCGAAATTTCAGTAGGAGGGTTAATAGTCGTTGATGCGAACAACGATCACGGGATGAACAATTAGGTTTAGTGCAGTTTCAATGGGCTGGGATTTTAGGGGTTTAGTGCAGTTTAAATGGGTTGGGATTTGAAACCAAGGAGAGATTGTGCGTTGATTTTTGAACGAATGGTTAGATCTATTTGGTTCATTTTTGTCCAGTCAGCTTGTCCTAGTTAGCTTTTAGGGGTTTAGTGCAGTTCTGTTCGAACTGATTCCTCTAGATCGATCTGATGGTTTGGGGCGGTCGAAATTTTAGCAGGCGGGTTAATAGCCGTTGATGTGAACAACGATCACGAGATGAACAATCAGGTTTGGTGCAGTTTTAATGGGTTGGGATTTTAGGGGTTTAGTACAGTTTAAATAGGTTGGGATTTGAAACCAAGGAGAGATCGTGTGTGATTTTTGAACGAATGGTTAAATCTATTTGGTTCATTTTTGTCCAGTCAGCTTGCCCTAGTCAGCTTTTTTGTTCTGTTTTGTCTAGTCAGCACAAAACCAACGTCCCTTTTTATATTTATATATATATATATATATATATATATATATATATATATATATATATATATATATATATATATATATATATATATATATATATATATGAGGAATGGGATGCTGCCTATCAAAGCAGCATTTTTTGCTGCTTTGAGACATTGTTTGACCATCCTAGAAGTTTTGGAATTTGATGAAATTTGGTGAGGGTGTTGTCTAGGGTAAGATGATCATCCTCACAAATTTTCATCAAATTCCAAAACTTCTAGGGGTTCAAATGGTCGAGGCAAAATCAGTCGTCTGCAGTCACCGTTAAAATCTGCAGCATTTTGCTTCGACCATTTGACCCTCTTAGAAGTTTTGGAATTTGATGAAAATTTGTGAGGATGATCATCTTACCCTAGACAACACCCTCACTAAATTTCATCAAATTCCAAAACTTTTAGGATGGTCAAACAATGTCTCAAAGCAGCAAAAAATGCTGCTTTGATAGGCAGCATCCCATTCCTCTCTCTCTCTCTCTCTCTATATATATATATATATATATATATATATATATATATATATATATATATATATATATATATATATGTGGGCACCGAAATTAGCCTACGGATTGGACCCGACCCGCATGCGAACATGCCCCGCACACAACGGCCCGCATGCGAAACCTGGCCCGCACACAACGACCCTCATGCGAAACTTGGCCCGCACACAACGGCCCGCATGCGAAACCAGGCCCGCACACAACGGCCCGCATACGAAACTCGGCCCACACACAACGGCCCGCATGCGAACTCGGCCCGCGTGCGAACTCAATTCGCGCGCCATGGCCCGACTCAAAGCAAACAGGTCCCACTGGACCCGCTACCCGAACCCAAAAGGGGGGCCCACCGGCCCCCCTCTCCTTGAAAACCGTGCCCCCTCCCCATGGGGAGGTGTGACCAGCCATAAAGGGAAGAAAAGAAAAAGAAAAAGAAAAGAAAAAGAAAAAGAAAAGAAAAGAAAAAAAAAATCAAAACCGCCTCGATGCGGGGGGAGGTGGCGTGGACGTCTACGCAGCCGTAGATCCGTGACGATCCCTCGATCCAACAGACAAGATGACGTTGTGTCGCCATCCGATCCAAAAGTGCAAAAAAATAACAACTCAATCTTCAAAGATCGAGTCACATCTAGCCCGTAACCACCCCAACTAAAAAGGAGGGGATCGAGTTTGTTTCCCCAAATAAGGGAACAATATCTTGATGGTTATGGGGAGAGATATTGGATGAAACAAAAAGATTTCAGCCATATCTCTCCCAACCTCCCCCTTTTGCCTATAAATAGAAGAGGTGGGGGAAGGCATGAAAGGTCGAAAACTAGAGACGCGAAGGCTCTGCAAAGAAAGAGCCTCGCTCTCGACGACCGAAGGCTTCGCGAGGCACGGCAAGCACGTCCTACGGGAATCCTTGGCCCTTCAAGTCCTCATCAACGTGAAGACCTTGAACTCAAAGATCAAAGCTTCGACTCCTTGCACGAAGAAGAAAGCGTGGAGAAGAAGACCCGGAGTCGTCATCACCTCGACTTCTCCAACGATCTTCATCGACTCCGAAGACGCCATAAGCAAAGGCCGGAGAAGAAGATCGAAGCCGACAACACCCGTCGTCTTCAACAAAGGCGTCGACTCCTCGCACGAAGAAGAAAGCTGGGAGAAGAAGGCCTGAAGCCGGTGCTACCCTTGCCGTCTTCGTCAACAAAAGCCGACGCTATAACCGTCGTCTTTATTGCGAATCACACGAGATTACAGAGTGGCCGGGACCCGGGGGGCTCGGGTGTGGCGAGTCCGGGTTCGGTGAATATTTGATCAGGAGATTGTGGGAGAGATCCTCTGGAGGGTTCCTTTGATCCGCATCTTCACGTGGTATTCGTGCGAGAGCTCTGAAGGGGTTGCCCAGGACAGAGGTCTTTACAGGGTGAGGGTTTCTTGAGAGGCTAAGGAATATCGGCCGTTGATTTTGTCCCGTCCGTGCTTCGTGCTTTCTCGGCTAGGGAGGTTTTGGGCTTCGTTCCTCGGTCTTCGTGTCTTCCTCGATCCTTGCTAGACCTCGGCGTCCTTGATCGTCGGTTCGCGGCGTCGATCGTGCTTTTGGTGTCGGATTTGGCTTTTGGCTTTGGCGTTGCTTTGGCGTGGCTCTGGCTTTTGCTTTGCTTTGGCGCTTGCGCTTGAACGTAGGCGGGTAGAGGCTTGCGATGCTTTAGTTCTTCCGGACTTCGCGTCGTATCGGCTAGAACGTGCGGTGCTTTGCTCGTGACCGTCGTAGTTGCTTGGCTTTGGCACGTGCGTTGCTTTGGCGCGGGCTTTACCGGTGCGTTTGCTTTGGCTTCTTGCGTTGGCTTTGGCTTTAGCTTTGACTCGATCTTCTTCTCGAACGGCGATGGCTACCTCTTCAGGGCTTCTTTATTCTTCTGGCTTCCTCGACGGTTGTGGCGTCGGCTGGCTTCTTCTCCAGGCGTATTTGGCTTGATCGGAGTTGAAGACTTCTTGTGGAGATGGTGGGTGTAGCACCGATCTCTATGCGACGGTTGTAGCGTCGGTTTTGTTGATGAAGATGGCGGGGGTAGCACCGATCTCCGCACGACGGTTATAGCGTCGGCTTTTGTTGACGAAGACGGCAAGGGTAGCACCGGCTTCAGGCCTTCTTCTCCCAGCTTTCTTCTTCGTGCGAGGAGTCGACGCCTTTGTTGAAGACGACGGGTGTTGTCGGCTTCGATCGTCTTCTCCGGCCTTTGCTTATGGCGTCTTCGGAGTCGATGAAGATCGTTGGAGAAGTCGAGGTGATGACGACTCCGGGTCTTCTTCTCCACGCTTTCTTCTTTGTGCAAGGAGTCGAAGCTTTGATCTTTGAGTGCAAGGTCTTCACGTTGATGAGGACTTGAAGGGCCAAGGATTCCCGTAGGACGTGCTTGCCGTGCCTCGCGAAACCTTCGGTCGTCGAGAGCGAGGCTCTTTCTTTGCAGAGCCTTCGCGTCTCTAGTTTTCGACCTTTCATGCCTTCCCCCACCCCCTCTATTTATAGGCAAAAGGGGGAGGTTGGGAGAGATATGGCTGAAATCTTTTTGTTTCATCCAATATCTCTCCCCATAACCATCAAGATATTGTTCCCTTATTTGGGGAAACAAACTCGATCCTCTCTTTTTTAGTTGGGGTGGTTACGGGCTAGATGTGACTCGATCTTTGAAGATTGAGTTGTTATTTTTTTGCACTTTTGGATCGGATGGCGACACAACGTCATATTGTCCGTTGGATCGAGCGATCGTCGCGGATCTACGGCTGCGTAGACGTCCACGCCATCTCCCCCCGCATCGAGGCGGTTTTGATTTTTTTTTTTCTTCCCTTTATGGCCGGCCACACCTCCCCATGGGGAGGGGGCACGGTTTTCAAGGAGAGGGGGGCCGGTGGGCCCCCCTTTTGGGTTCGGGTAGCGGGTCCAGTGGGACCCGTTTGCTTTGAGTCGGGCCATGGCGCGCGAATTGAGTTCGCACTCGGGCCGAGTTTCGCATGCGGGCCGTTGTGTGTGGGGCCGTGGGCCGAGTTTCGCATGCGGGCCGTTGTGTGCGGGCCTGGTTTCGCATGCGGGCCGTTGTGTGCGGGTCAAGTTTCGCATGAGGGCCGTTGTGTGCGGGTCAGGTTTCGCATGCGGGCCGTTGTGTGCGGGCCGTGTTCGCATGCGGGTCGGGTTCAATCCGTAGGCTAATTTCGGTGCCCACAATATATATATATATATATATATATATATATATATATATATATATATATATATATATATATATATATATATATATATAGAGTAGTGATACATTGCGGCTGGTAACGTGCGGGCTTAACGTGCGGCACCCCCTTCGTGGGTATTTTCGGATTTTTTTTTTTTTGGGATTGATCACCTACCCTTGGATTGAACACATAAAAAATTTCAACCCGATCCAAGACCTGTAGGCCGTCCAAATGTGTTGATCAAAATGGCGAAAAAAATGTGCAGGCCGTCCAAATTCCAGCCCGATCCAAGACCTGTAGGCCATCCAAGACCTGTAGGCCGTCCAAATTTTTTTCTTTAGTTTATTGGTATTCTATCTTGGTTATGGTCCATGTAAGCTTACTATTGTTTTGTATGTTTTCTAAAAACAATTCATGTAAATATGTGCAATAGAACTATAAAAGACTTAAATTTAAAAAGACTTAATAAACATCCAAAGCCCTCTTTTTTTGACTATTTCGAAAATTTCCACCATTTTGGTAAAAAATTTAAAATTTTGACTGAAATGTCGATTTCGGTGTTGACCGAAACCAGACACGATACCAAAATTGAAAACCTTGCTCGCTCTTTGTTTTTTGCATGAATAGTTTAACCTTTCTGCCGCTGTAATACCTTTGTTGAAAGGGTCCCACATGTCACATTTGAATCCCAGTTTCATATGATTTTGTTAGTTAGAAAAAAAAATCAATTTTATGCCATTCTTGCATAATCTTTAGTCTTGATTGTGTTTCATAATGGACTTCGATTGGTCTGGAAAAATATTATCGTGCTAGTTAATTAGAAAATTAAGTGACTTCCATCAATTTCGAATTTTGATGTATTGATAGATGGAAGCAGTCCCCATTTCGATCTTTGATATGAAGCCAATTGTCATTATAACATGTCCATTAGACTTGTTGAAACTTGAAACTGGTTATATTATCCTCTTTTCATACTTGTAGTAATAATATTATCTTATAAAGCAGGTAAGAACAACTGCACAAGTAATATTTATATAAATTCCATGTCATTAGACTTGCAGAATTTTTAAAGTTGCTATTCATTTTCTATCAACTGTCATCCACTTAGAAATTATTAGGAGTCTGCTTTTACGAGTCATGTAGGAGCTGATGGAAAATCATCTTTCAGTCACTACTTAGAGGTCGATTCTTAAGAAATGGAGTACCTCCTGTGGATGAGAGATTACCTTCAGCAGCAGCAAGAGAATTGGGTCAGCTAAGACAACGCCATCCTGTCTCTGGCTTGAGGTAAGGGAAACTTTTTCTGTCTCATGTGTAAAGTGATTTCTTTATTCTGTTATTAGTTGTTTGGGTTTCTCTCAGGATTGACATTGATGACATGGGCATTTATCATGCTTAATTCTTTCGTCATAGCTGCAACTATCTATAATATCTATATTACTAAGTTAAGGGGAGAGAGAATACAATTTTATATTTTAATAAATTTTAAATTTGATAATAGGAATAAGGATTTTGAAGGCCCTAACCAACCACCCAACTCCACCTGCGCTCTCTCTCTAAATTTAGTCAAGTTCCTGTACATCGTACAGGTTCTTGCTTGTCTAGACATTAACAACTATTTTGCGATGGATTTCCCTCTATTTACCTTGACATGTGCTGAACAAAGTGCAAACTTCACTGATTCTCTTTAGTGCAGATCCTGTAGTTGGATTGACATTGTAGCAAAAGGATGGACGGTGTTAGCAGTTATCATATTATATAGAAAACCTATACAGATGCGAAATAGAATCTACTTGAGTCGAGCAGGGATAGATCTTTCCAATGATATACATAGCCCAGCCTCGAAACGACCAAGGTTTGAGAATGGGGTGCAATTCTGTCGCTGGGGCATGCTGTACTGGCCCGTTCTAGAGTCACCTTATATTTATATCCACCTTGTCATGTGCTGTAGAAATTACAAAGTTCACTGATACTCTTTAATATATTCCAGTAGTTGGAGTGACATTGTGGCAAAAAGGTGCATGTTGTTAGCACCTTATGTAGAAAACCTATACAGGTGCCAAATAAAATCAAGAGTCACCTTATATTTCCCCCACTTTTGTAAATCTAGTACAGCATTTCTGATTGGGAAATCCATTTTCTAGTTTTGGTGATAGAAAACCAGATATATCCTCAATGGTAAGAAATTTCCACTTATAGTTTATTCGATATTACCCAATCTGATATTTAATTCTTCCAACAGGACAACATGGAATTGAATGTTTAGTATGTACCGGAAATTGTGGATGAACGGAGGCATTTTTCTTTTCATAAATTTCGTACTCACCAATGGCCCAACTGGTGGTGATGGTTTGTGATACCTTATGACTACTCTCAGGATTTCTTCATTTGCCTATATGTTTCATTAACTTTGTTTGCTTGTAGGTGTATATTCTTTTGTTCCGTGTCGGGTTACAATTCTAGTCGACCGTTGACTATAACTATAACAATAATTAAGATTATAATCGACAAGCTTCATCTTTTTGTTGCAATGACGATGTTGACAGGGGAAACCCTGATTTCCAGCAGAGGAAATCGGTTCAGGTCTCTGAATGATCTAATCGAATGATAGAGATTTTTGAAGCTTAGGGTTATATTATTTTTAAACACGTTGCTATATAAACCCATGTAATTGAAGCTTGGAGTTGGAGATTTTTCTCTTTAGTCTTGTGCCCATGTCGGGATGTGGAGGATTTCTTGCCCCCCATCATTGGTTTTAGTTGCTTTGCTCTCTCTTTGATCCCTTTGTTGCCTATTAGGTTTAAGTGGTGGTTCTCTTAGTTCATGTGTTTTACGCCTTCTTGCAAGGATGGCTTTGTCAAATTTAAGCTGACCTTAGATGCCAATATAATGCTTCACATCTGAGATGTTTGCTTACCAACTAATTTATTCAATTTTTTTAACTCAACTAGTGCCTTGTATGTTTCCCTTATAAATAGATTTTTGAAATCTTAGTTTTGCTTTAAATCATTTTTTTTTTCTATTGATTTAGATAATAGATTACACTATTTTTTTTGGATATGGCCGACCCCATGATTTTTAGAAAAAATTCTTGCTTGTTATTACTCCAATACTATAAGTTGCTTCATATATTGCTTGTGGTTCACACCTGTTAATATATATTGTAGGTTATACATATGAGTTAGGTGTACATGACTCATTCTCTACACATGTATGTGTCTATATATTCGTGGTTATTGCCCTAATGAGAATTATCCGTCGTTCTTTCAAACCCTAGTCGTCTCTCTCTCTCTCACCTTCAAGCGTTTTGGTGACATGGTATCAGAGCTTGGTCCCACCTTGTCTCGCCTCTATGTGGTTCCGTCGCACCCTCTTTCTCCCTCCGATCGAGATCTTGTCCATTCCTCCGATCGAGAGGCGCTCTACGTGCGGGCAGGTGTCGAGAATAGTCCTACATTGGTAAAGGGGTGAGAGTTCCATATATCTGTATATTGTTGCCCCCTTCCTCTCATCACCGATTTTGAGGGGGGTCATGGGAATCGTAACAAGAGGCTCAGTTCTGAGCACAAGGGGTATCATTGTTATGACCCATTGGCTCGTCGTCTTCGCATCTCTCAACATGTTTTCTTTGTCAAGGATGTTCCCTATTACTCTGCTGCATCTCAAGATCTCACATTTCTTGAGATTTCTACCGCTTCTTCCTCCGTGTCTCTACAGGCTACTTCTACGACACCCTCTTCTCCTGCAACTGCTTCTCTTGCTCCTGCTCTTGAGCCCTTACCTCCTGTTACAGTAGTAGCCCCTTCTCCTTCTTTCCCTTCTGTCTCGAATGATGTCTCTTCTGTGTTTCCTTCCTCACTCTTGGGTCCTTCGTCCCCTTCACTTGTTTCGCCCTTTCCTCAGGTGTATTCTCTTTGTTGTCAGCCTGCCCTATTGCCTGTCCCACCTTCGTCTGACAGTGACTCCTCTGGTACGCCATCTACTTTGAGTAGCCTTCCTTTACCGGACGTGGATCCTAGCACCCCTCATCGCTATCCGCAGCTCGAGCGCCTCCACCCTGACCACTTTGGCTACTCTCCTGACCGTTTTGGGTTTGTTCACTTCTTACTCGCCTCAGTTCTCTGCTTAGCTTACTTTCCTTCACATAGACAGAGAGCTCAGATACTATAGAGGCACTGCAGTACCTTGTGTGGCAGCAGGCTATGCTTGAGGAGTTCCAGGCCTTTTGAGCAGACTTGGACGTGGGAGGTTGTCCCTCTGCCTGTTAGTGTTGAGACCATTAGCTGCAAGTGGATTTTCAAGATCAAGTGTCGTCCCGATGGCTCCATTGATCGGTACAAGAGCCGTCTCGTTGGCAGAGGCTTTATCCAGGAGTACGGGATTGATTATGACGAGACTTTTGCTCAGGTGGCTCAGATGACTACCATTCGGACCCTCTTTGTTGTTGCTGCTGCTAGAGGTTGGCCCCTGCTTCAAATGGATGTGAAGAATGTGTTTCTTCATGGTGATCTCTTCGAGATTGTTTATATGCATCCTCTTCTTGGTCTTAGCACCTCCTCTCAGCACGCCTGTCGTCTCTGTCGGACTATTTATGAACTCAAACATGCTCCTTGTGCCTAGTTTGAGCGTTTTCGTCGTGCAGTTACTGCGATTGGTTTTGTGAAGAGCTTCCAGGATCACTCTATGTTTGTGCGGACTTCCCCCTAAGGCCGGGCCATCATCCTTTTCTATGTTGATGACATGGGCCTTACTGGTGACGACTCTGGTGCCATAGCCTCTCTTCAGCAGCATCTTCAGTGTCAGTTTCAGATGAAGGATCTTGGTCCCCTGCGCTACTTTCTTGGCCTGGAGGTTGTTAGGGGTGCTCGGGGGATTCTGCTTTCTCAGCAGAAGTACACGGTTGACATCCTGGATTGTGTTGCTCTTTCTGATTATTGTACAATTGAAACTCCTCTTGAGCTTCATGTGAAGCCGTAGTTACCAAATCGAGCGTTTTTTTGAAAAAAACGCGTATAAAACACGTATTGATCCGAAGTCGTAGCAAATAGGTAGAAAACTCGTTTTTTTTAAAAAAACGTCTGTACATGTTTTATACGCTTTTAAAACGGGAAAAACACGTATAAAATGCGTCGGGTTTGGTTCGGGTTTAAATTGGGTTCGGGTTTTATTTTGTTCGTGCTTAATAAACGCATATGCTTTATGTTTTGAACTTTTGATTACGTAATGTTGGAAAATGACATATATACATACTTGGTATAGTTTTTAAGCTTTTTTTTGTTTTTTTCGATGTTTTCTCGTTTTTTTCCCGTTTTTTTTGTTTTCATCGTATCTTTCCGATTTTTTCCCTTACCATTTTTTTTTTTCGTTTTTCGATTTGGTAATTATGTGTGAAGCTACGTCCTGTTGATGGTGATCCTCTCTCAGATCCTACCAGATACCGGAAACTAGTTGGTCAGTTCGTCTATCTTTGCATCACCAGGCCGGATATTGCACATGTAGTCAATATTATTAGCCAGTTTGTGGATGCACCTCACTCGACTCATTATGCTGCTCTCCTACGGGTCTTTCGATATCTTCGAGGCACTATTGCCAAGTCGTTTCTTTTTCCCTCGACCTCCTTTATGGTTTTTCGTGCATATTCTGATGCTGACTGGGCTTGTGACTCGACCACTATTCGCTCTACTACCGGATATTGCCTGTTTTTGGGTGACTTTGATCTCCTGGAAGAGTAAGAAACAGAATGTTGTTTCTCTCTCCAACACTGAGGCCGAGTTTCGTGCCATGACCACTACTACTAAGGAGATTGTTCATCTACGACGCCTTCCCCGAGATCTTGGTGTCACTACTTCTGGCCCTACCGCTCTTCATTGCGACAACAAGAGTGCTATTCAGATTGTCAGCAATCCGGTTTTTCATGAGTGGACAAAGCATATTGAGCTCGATTGTTACTTCTCTAGAGAGCAATACAAGGTTGGCATCATTTCTTTGCCCTATGTGTCTTCCGCAGATCAGATTGCTGATTTTTTCACAAAGTCATATCCCTCTCCTCGTTTTCGGTTTCTTATTAGCAAACTCCCAGTGTTTGATCCATCGTGAGTTTGAGGGGGGTGTTAATGTATATTGTAGGTTATACATATGAGTTAGGTGTACAGTACTCATTCCTTACACTGTTACACATATATGTGCCTATATATTCGTGGTTATTGCCCTAATGAGAATTATCCGTCATTCTCCCAAATCCTATCCGTCTCTCTCTCCCTCACCTTGTAGGGTTTTGGTGACAACACCAATAGCCTATCCTAGTGAAATGAATTCCCCATCTTGTTCACGTACTACGTAAAAACAATGTATACTATCTTGGTTGGGTCAAAAGGTAACTCCGGTGCTTAAATAGTGTCAGTTAATCATTCTTCTGGAAAAATATTTTTTATTATCTATTCTACTCTTTGAAAACTATTGGCAGTTGTAACTTTTAACCAATTTTGAAGGATTGGAGATTTAATGATTGAACATTTGTGTTTAGGTGGCAATGTGAGCTTAAGTAGTCGTGGAGGCCCATCTTTAATACCACGGAAGATTTTTTATGATATTGCAAAAAGTTTGGGCATCAACTATCTCAATAGCATGGATACAAGCCTTCATGTTTTGGGTTTAATTGTGGTATGTGTTATGAAACAGAGAGATTTTTGTTTTGGTGCAGAAATCAATACATTTGGTATTGAGGAAATGGAATATGGCCTGTTCCGTATCCTTTTGGAGGTTTTTACGATGGACATATTCTCATATTATATGGGTATTGAATTTTAGCTAATGTTGAGGATGTGTTGGGTTATATAGTGTGGGGAAATGGAGTGGGATCTGCTGGTTTTCTTCACTTGCTGGGTTGGTGATACATCTAGGATTAGTGTGGGTTAGTTTAGACTGTAAACAAGTAGGGGATAATATGGATACCTGCTCTAACTTAAGGATTCAGGACTATGGAATCAACTGAGTATTTTGAATTGTTTAAATTCCACTGTATACTTTTTAGACACTTTATTTTGTTTGTCAATGCTGGAAGCACTCTTTCAATCATGCTTTTGATGCCCTGAAGATCTCTCTATTTCCACCAAGTGATCTCTATCCACCGACACAAGAGAGTAGCAACAGGATCCCAACATCATCTTTTGGTTGTTAACATGCTAAAATCCACCAACACAAGAAAGTAGCAACAGGATCCCAACATCATCTTTTGGTTGTTAACATGCTAAACACCTAGATAATTCCTAAGAAAATCCAATTCCTATATCTGAAGCTTAAATGTTGACCTGTAAACTGGGAGTCCTTCCTCCACGTTCATACCTGCTATAATGATTCGTTTTTTCTGGATCTTGTCGCACTCAATACAATGGAGTAACAACCACATGGAATAAGTCATTTTTGTTGGTCCTATGTTATTTGTAAATTTCCGAGCTGGTTGAGGTACCAACAATGTTATTTATATGGATTATACTGTCAATGCGGTTTAGGAGCATATCACACATGCGATCACATGTGCAATCATGTGATTGTATGCATGGTTTATGTGTTTATTGGATTCAGTTAAAAAATTCTAAAATTTTAAAAAATCCACCAATAAACTTATACTAAAGATAAAGAAAATCATTTATGTCATTGTAATGATATTATGATAATACATAATGCATACAAAATGGTTCAAGTACATTGTAAATTTTTGAAACAAAAGATGAAGTTTTAAAAAAAAATTAGAATAAAAGCCAAAAGATGAACTTCAATAAATTATCCTTTATTTGCTCTACTATCCTCAACAACAATCGCACATTAAATAATCATTGTCATGAACATGATGCCGTAGTGGTTGCTTATTTTCAGTTAGCCATTCATTGGAATCATCAATGCTTGCAACGAATTTCAATATATTTTCTAAAAATCATTTCAATATGTGGAGAGTAATACAGATTTTTTTTTTTTTCCATTCAGAAAACATTAAGTGATATGTAGATTGACTAGATGCCTTGAATTTACTGTAGAACAGCACAAAATTAAAAAAATAAAACTGAATTTGAAATGTACATCTTTCTGGATTCTGGCTATGCCTTCAGAACTATTTTATGCATGTGATTATTTCCATAATCTCTTTTGTTACTAATTTATTTGTAGCTTGTATTAATGAGATTTTCATTAGGTGTAACCTATGTTGTTTCATCATATTCATTATTCCATTTGGTCTTTTTCGATTATATTCTTGTACATCCAGCAATAAACATTATCCGGTTGTTATTTACATTTTATTCTTTTAGCTGGAGTTGGTTGATTTGAAGCATTGTTTTTTGTTTCCCTGTTAGTAGTTGTTGCTGTACTGCCTATTATTTGGTTGAGTAATGACTTGGATCAGTTAGAATTTCATTCTCTAACCTTCTCTATAATTAGGGAGGGATTTCGCTTCAGATTAGAAAGTATTGTTCGTGGTCAATCAGGCAGCCATTTGGATGTTACAACTGATCATAATACCAGTGATTCTAGAAATGATCAATCTGAACTAAGTACTGCAGTGGAGCTATCAAATGATAACCGTGTGCAGTCTCAATCTAGGAGTGAGGATAGTAATATTCGTCAAACAACAGGTACACATACAATAGCTGAGTTGGAACGCAGCTCACCAACTAATGTAGAATCTGCAACTCAAGGAGAAAACTGGCAGGACGAAGATGCAGACCATGGGGCAAGGGACTGGCAACAGTCTCCTGAAGTTGGGTTTAGTGAATGGCGTGATGATACTAGAGAAGAATCAGATTCAAACTGGCACGATAATATAGACCAAGAATGGTCTCGTGACACACCGGAAGATGAAGATAGAGACGATAGTCATATCCT
The DNA here is from genome assembly GCA_947650365.1 of Chamaelirium japonicum. Lineage (NCBI taxonomy): Eukaryota > Viridiplantae > Streptophyta > Magnoliopsida > Liliales > Melanthiaceae > Chamaelirium > Chamaelirium japonicum. Next base: position 33,581,567 of record OX393549.1, read on the forward strand.
AGATGCTCACGATGATTGGCACGAGGTTGATTCTCATGAGACTGTAGAAAGTTGGCAGGAAGGACCCTCAGATCCCCCGACAGGTCAACAGTCAATTCCTAATAGAAGAGTCAATAGTTTTATTCCACCCGACGACGACAATGTATACAGCATGGAGCTCAGGGAACTCTTAAGCAGGTAGTTACTCATTTGAATATAAGTTTTATTTGCGGTTCATCCCTACTTGGCTTTACATAGGGTATGCTGTACCTGTTATTACTTGTTTTGCAGGAGAAGTGTTTCTAATCTTCTTCGCAGTGGGTTTCGTGAAAGTTTAGACCAATTGATACAATCCTATGTTCAACGGCAAGGTCATGTTCCTCTTAGTTGGGATATGCAAAGAACCTTGGGTGCCCCTGCTTCACCAGAGGAAGATCAGATCCAGAGGAGAGATGATACGAACGAAGAACAGCAGGATTCTAATGCCAGGCCCTCACTTGTGATGCCCTCTCCACCTGTGCCGCCCCCACTACCACTGTGGCACTCGGAATTTAATCATACTAATTGGACTCGACAGAGCATACATCGTTCAGAGATTGTGCGCATTCTTTCCTAAAACATTTGACCTATTTAGCATAGTTCATTCTCTTCCTTGGTAGTTTCAGACAAAATGAAGCTTCTTGTCAGGAATTATAATAAATGATTTGAATGATTTATATGATATGATTCATTTATGTGATGCCAGAACAGAATGTTTTCGTTATTGATTTTTTCTGCCTCCATCAAGTTTTGCAACACATCCTTGTCTTTTTAATGTTTAACTAGCTTGATGTTTTTCCCCCTTTTCTTACCCTCTAGAAATTCATCAATTAACTTGTTTATCTGCAGTCTTACTACTCTAATTAAGAACTTAAAATTATTAAGCTAATTTTGTCATCTTTTAGAATTTATTTCATGTGTCATTTTTATTTGCAATTCTGAAGCTATAACTCATGGGTTATGTGCTGCAGGAATGGGACACTATTAATGATTTAAGGGCTGACATATCTAGGCTCCAACAAGGGATGAGTCATATGCAGAGGATGTTAGAGGCATGCATGGATATGCAACTGGAGTTGCAGCGCTCAGTTAGACAGGAGGTTTCTGCAGCTTTAAATCGTTTTGTTGGAGGACAAGGTCAGTGCACATTTTGTTGGATGTAATCCACCCTCATGTTTCTTGTGAAAAAATCTCATTGCTTGGATGGGAATTGCAATGATAGTACTTAATTATGGTTCATATTATATGATATGGATCTCTAAAATAAACTAAATAATTCTTGTGTGGGTGGAAATCTCCGACCCCCCCCCCCCAAAAAAAAAAAATCACGGTAACCAGCATGGGACTTGCCTGAAGGGCCTCGATCAGTAGCCTTGACGGCGAGAACGGTTCCTCCGTCCAAGTTCCTCTAACGATGACAAGGCTGCAAGGAAGAGAGTGCGCAAGAGACAATTGGCTCTCTGGTGAGCGACAACCCTCCGATGCCTAAGTCAGTTCCTCCATAGGGAGGAAGGGGTTGATGGAGGTGGAGTAACTGCGTACCAAACTTCCCCTCTCATCATCAATGCCTCTATATCTCTCAGCATGAAATGGCCCGAGAAACTCTTATCATCAGATTTGGGCGACAAAGATCTCTGGCGCACAAGGTCGAGTCACGTGGGTCTCCACATGATGTTGTTTGGTTGACTCGAGAGGACGTGGCACAACTAGCATTGGTGCGGTTGTGGGGCTCCGTCTATTTTTTTTTTTCACCAAGCCTTGGGGTTACACCTAAACTTAGCTACAACATATAAGACACATTTCCACAGCTTCGCTATCAACCTTATCATTTTGAACGAACAACCATGATAAAGGAGTTCAATGACTGTTTCGACAACCTCCATTCGGAGATCAACATGCTCTACTTATGTGATGAAAAAAGATACCTGAGCATCGATCTTTGAGGTTCGAGGGCTATGGCCTCATCCAATGAGCAGAAGAGGGGACTGAGTCCATGGTCTACGATCTATTTTATGACCAACAAACAAGTATGATGCTAAAGAAGAAAGGATAAACGTATAAAATTTGTTTTTACATTCATGAGAATCTCTACAAACATCATCATATAGGTCCATTTGTAACCCATAAGCAGTCCAAATATATTGCCTAATTATCTTCTTGTAATGATCGGCTCTTACACTAAATTTTCATGTAGTATAAAGTTTGCTTAAATACCCACGGATGTACTGGTTATAGAGACAAGATGAGGGAAATAATGCTCTATAGACCATTATCCCACCAACTTTCAGTACTCATCCAATTGCAAAGCCCTTTTACACCAACTGACCAACACCCTCACTAATGTTGGCCATTATCCCATCAACTATAGTTCTACTTTCACCCACTTTTTTGTAACAAAACCAGTTTAGACCATAGCCACCAAGTTCGGGTTCACAAATAATTCGGCTCGTGTAAAGATCGGAAAAAGGCGGCAAAAATCGTGAAATTTGGAATAAAAACGGGGGAAAATATGTGAAGAAGATCAAGTTCGAAATATAATCAGCTAGGGTGGAATTTGGGAAAAAAAAAAATCAAAGTTAAAAAATATTGAAAACTTCAGAAGGTAAAAATAAGAATAATAGTTATTTCATATATTAAAGTTTTCTGTCGACTTTTTGGCATATGTTAAAGAAAATAAGCCATCAACAAGAACAACATCCAGAACTCGATAAAAATTCATCAGCAAAACTGCATAAATATCAATGTAACACAATCGGCTAGGAGAGAAGTCAGAAAAATCGGGAAAAAGTCAGAAAGATCGGGAAAGAGTCAAGAAACAAACGGTAGAATTTTAGAAATATTTATATATAGATGTTACAATAGATTTTTTAAGCAATACATGACGGGATTAAAATGCAATTAATCGGGATTAAAACGCGTAAATTGGGATTAAAACGTGAAAATCGTGACTTTTTAAAAAAATCGGAAAAGAGTCGCGTAGTGAACGTTTACTAAATAAGTCGTGTTTTAATCGAGACTTATTCAAAAAATCGGGAAAGAGTCGCGTAGGCACTAAGCGATGGCCTAGGCGCAACTAGGCTAGGCGCACGCCTAGCTTTAAGTATTGATTTTTGTTTTTTTTTAAGTAAAACCCAACCCGCCCCATCTTCTTTGTTCATTTTGTTGTCGTATACTTGTTCATACTATGTGTTCATTGTGTTGCATGCATTTGATTAGAATATGCTCAATTTTATGTTAGCAAGTGTTTGTATTCCATTTGTTCCTTTTGTTGTTTACTTGTTTATACCATGTATGTGTCAGTGTGTTGCATGCATTTGATTAGCATATGCTCAATTTCATCATTTTCATGTTAGTAAGGTGTTATATTGCTGCCTATTACATATATACCTACAAGTATAGACTATACATATATACCCGTGCCTGGAGCATGCCTATGCACATAAGGTCAAGCTTATGCACATAAGGCTACGCCTAGGCGCTCCTAGGCTCCCTCCGGGCACTTAGTCTCGCCTTGACAACTATGAGAGAGAGAGAGAGAGAGAGAGAGAGAGAGAGAGAGAGAGAGAGAGAGAGATGTGCATCCAAAGTGCTTTTCTTTCTTCGTCATCGAAACCTAAAAATTGATTACAAGACATATCTCTTGTATTGCTCCCATATATTTGCACTGCCTCATCTGTCATGTTTGATTTCTAGACTCGGGCCTAAACCAGCTTAGCAATCCCTGATTGTCAAAACCCAGCTTTGTTCTACCCCATGCCATCCCTTTCCAATCATCATATCGTTGTCACCACTCCAGTGACCATGTCAATCATGGTGGTTATCCTGACATTCTTTCTACTACCATTTTTTAAAGGCTCTATATATGGGTGCTTTACAACACCCCAACCATCTTGAATTTAACATAATATCGCTATAATCTTGGTACTTCTTTTTGGAATATATAGATTTGTACATTACCAAGAACGTTTTTCTAAACATCTCTAGCTCTGGGCTGTGCACTGTATGGTCAATCTTATGCACAATAATGTACTTGGGATGGTTGTTTCTAATAAGCTGTAGTAAGATGTTGATACTTTTATGCATTACATGCATTACTCTTTTAGGATTGCCTTCCCTGTATTTACTTTCATATACTTGGTAGGCATATATGACAATTTTGTCGCTTCGTGAACTCGGTGGGTCTGTTATTGGACTTAGACCTGCCTTGAGTAGGACTGCTTTCTCATACGGAGAACTCTCAGCTTAGAAAGAATTATCATCATCCAAGTCTGAAGAATGACAAGAATTTCCGACTGGTTGTCAACTTGATGCCATTCCTCTGAGATCAGTGCCGAAAACATGACCAAGGTAACTTGGCAAGAGAGAGGCAGGGCAAGAAATGTAAAAGGCTAGTTGGCGGGTAGGAGACCTACCTTCTTGATTATGTGGTTTAAGCTTATGTACCCTTTCTCATACGGCAAACTCACTGCATAGAAAGAATTCTCATCATCCAAGTATGAAGGACACGAATTTCCGACTGGTTGTCAACTTGACGTCAGTCTTCTGAGATCGGTGCTGAAAACCTGACCAAGGTAACTTGGCAAGAGAGGGGCATGGCAAAAAAATGTAAGATGTTGTTGAGCAAGAGACCTACCTTCTTGATTACGGAGTTTAAGCATATGCAACCAGTGAGCAACCCTTCTAAGTTCCCCTATATGTAAGAAAAAAAAGCTTAGGCGGAAAGGGTAAAAGGCAAGATTTGTTATAGAGAGGAAGATCATATTCATCTTTGTGGCACAAATTATAAGCCATTGGGCTTTAATGAAATAACACTCCCAATGGCTTAAAAAGAATGCTTGATTGAATCGAAACCATCTAGTCCTCAGCTCAAGACCGCTTTTGTCAACTTGAAACAATTACTGTAATTGTTTTGTTTCAGGGTCCGGTGAAGACTCAACATCGGAGGATGGATCCAAGTGGGCTCATGTGAGAAAAGGGAATTGCTGCATCTGCTGTGATAATCATATCGATTCCCTTCTCTACAGGTCAGCATGTTTCCATCATTTAAGTGTGTAGCAAGATATTTCAGTGGTGTGGACAATGCTTAATAATATCTTCTTCTTCTTTTTTTTTTTTTTTGGGGGGGGGGGGTGGGGTTTCCATCACCAGGTGTGGGCACATGTGTACCTGTTCCAAATGTGCGAATGAGTTGGTTCAGGTGGGAGGCAAGTGCCCGCTGTGCCGTGCGCCCATCGTCGAGGTGATCCGAGCCTTCTGCATACTGTAGAAAAACAAAGGGGGCAATGTTAGGAGGAAGGGAATGGATCGGGTGGCGAGGGGGCCCTTGAGTTTTGTCGAGCAGGAGTTGCTTATCAGGTTTCTGCCACAGCTGTATCTGTAGCCGTCCATTATTTTTTTGCGCCCGTTGTTCCCGATTGTTTGTGGAAACATTGAAATGTTTTTTCTGGGTGTCTCATAAGTGTCATCTTTTGTTGTTCATTATAATTCCAATAAAAGCAAGTTCAATGAAAATTACCTTCATTTTTCATATCAATTTATTGGTATTTTCGTTCGAGAGCCAAGTCCATGTTATAGGTAGGGGTGGCAACGCGTTGGGTTCGGGTCGGACCCTACCAATACCCATACCCATCCAGATATGACAGGGTCTGTACGCTACCCGTATGCATTCGGATGTAAGATGGTCCATACCCATTCGGGTTTTGGGTTATTACTTGGATATACTCTTTTTTTGTCCGCCACATGTAATTGCTTGAGAAAAAACTCGAATCTATTACAATACAATGTTAAGAAGCTCTTATGATTTCTTATTGCATTGGTTGCACTAGGGCATGAGTTTGGATAGAATGTGGATAGGGATATGGGTTCAGTTAGAATTTTAAGTTGCAATCGGGTTTCGGGTATGGGTATTGAGGTATCCATAACCAAAAGTTGATCGGGTATGTTTTTAATACCCATCATACCCTACCCGAACTATGTTACTGGTATAAAATCTATACCCATACCAGAAGTTCCGGGTCGGGTTTTCCGACTGCATTGCCACCCTCATCTGTCTCACTAGTTTCGACCAAACCCAACCCAAACCTTGTTGTGCAACATGCTCATCTTTCAGAAAATAATTAGACCAAACCAAGTAGCCAGTACAGAAGCATACAATGGCCTTACATTCATCTAAAGAAGAGCAGATGACCGAGTGTAGAAGGTCGCAGCCGGGCACCCACAAACCTGTGGAATGATACGGACGAGGACGAGGACGAGAGACGGCATTTTGCACAACTGGCTAACAAAATCTCTTTCCATGTCCCTTGTATCGTCTGCATCACCCACCCTCTATTCGATTCAAGTACGTCGATTGCCTCAGGCTCTGAACCTAACATTAATCCTAACCCTAAACCCTTCTAACCTCCTAACCCACCCTTAGCCCCTAACCCTAACCCCTAAACCCTCCTAACTAATCCTAACCCACCCCCTAACCTACGCCGCCACGCCCTAACCTATGCCGCCAACCCCTAACCCCTAACCCTAACCCTTAACCCTAACAAACCCTAACCCTAAACACCAAAATTTTATTAAAACATTGAGAATGAAAGAAGCTATCGGTATTCATTCCCGTAAACAACCTAGTCTGTCATTATCATGAGATGGCCATATCTTAATGACGTCACATTGTCATACTCCTAACATTCAGAAGCTTAGCCCCCCTCAGTGAGAACACACCTTATGTCCTACGACAGAGATTCCGGACATCTGCGAAACAAGCATACAAGGGATGAAATGCTCTATAGACTAATATTCACAACGAGGGCCTTGGCTGAGAGTCTCCTATCAAAATCAAGGTACACTGGCATCGTTAGCATCTTGAGCTTTGGAATGTTGGTAAGCCTCTGTCTTTTAGTCCCATCTGCTTGAAGTCTCCACAATTCCAGATTTTGCAACTACAAGTTACAAAAAGTTTGAATTAATATCGACTTGAGTCCCCAAATTCAGCTTCTTAAACAATTAACAATTTTAACAAGGACTACTTCTAACCCTTATTGAGGAACTCCTGCAAGAGCTTGCACTTCGATTCGAAGCTCCCCGACGAGTAGGCATTGACTTCTAACCCTTATCTTTGCGAGTCGAATGCAGGGTTGTCTGTTGGTGGTCTGGATGAAGACGTTGGTTCCGAAGCCGTTCCACACGTGCAGCTACTCGCCTTGCGTCAGGAGTGGTCCCTCGGCAGGCGTTGAGGAGGAAGGAATATGTGAAGCCGCTGGGCACGGCGCCTCTTCTTCGCATGTGATTGTCCAGAAGAAGGGAGGTAGCGCCACCGGTGGCCCTGATCATCTGGTTGAAGAGGGTGGTGGTGGGCTCCATCCACCACCTGGTCAAAAGCTTGGGCGGGGTTCCCGGCGGGACGCAGGAGGACAGCAGCTTGGTGATGATGAACCTCTTCTGGGAGAACCCGTTGACCAGCAACGTGGCGTGTGTTGGAAATCTAATCGTTCTATACTAGCAATCTTAAGGATTTATCAAGTACTTTATATTAACTAATTGAATATTTAGCAAATATGATTTTTCACGCAAGCAAAAACAAGTCACAAATTTCTTTTAGAAATTGTTTGCCAAGGCAGAGCGGGTTCTATGGAACCGTCATTCACCTTGCCGAACTTTTCTAAAAGAGAGAAATAATCTATCTCTAATTATTTAGGTTCCTCTATTAGATGCAAATTGATTAATTAGAAGAATAGGACAAGAGTAGAGTTAGAAACTCTGGCCTGTGGTCGAAACGTGCTAGGCACTGTCCCAAGAAACTTATTGCCCCCCTCGTGCGGGTCTCGTGGCAATGGTTCTCGGAGATATGACGACCCCGGTTAGGCGACCTCCTTCTCGTCGGCACGACTTCAAGAAGGTATTGCGAACCTCGTGAACTTTCAGGAACCCAGCGACTCGGATGACGATCTTCTCGAATCGGGGAGGCAACACCGCAGCAGAGCTTTGGTCCGAGAGAGTGAGTCTCTTCGGAGCAAAGTGGCAGCACCACAGCACCACGACGAGAGAATGAAAGAGAGAGAGAGGCAGTAAGCAGGGAGGAATTCCGATTTTCGGAGTGTCTAAGTCCCATAGCTGCACCGGGCCTTATATAGGCCTCGGGCTGTTAATGGGAGGCTGAAAGAGGGGAGTGGTTAATGGGCTGCGATTAAGCCCATTAACCTCGCACGTTACAGTTCGCAGCGAGCCTGTACGTAACGGCTAGCATGCAGCGCTTCTCGCGTAACGGCTAGTGTCCCAAATGGTAAATAATAAATAGTGGAGGACTTAAAAGCAAAAAGTAAAAATAGGGCAGGTGCGGACCAGCCCATTTCGGAGGTGCTATCGTGTCCGGGTCCGCGGGCGCACACACACGCGCCGCCCAGCCCATGCCCAAGCCCAAGCCCGGCCCGGCCCGGCTCGGCACGGCACACACACGCGCGCGCGTGTGTGGGCTAGTGGAGCCCCTCCTCTAGTGTGATGACTAGTGGGGGGAAGTGGGGAATCCTATTTAAGTTGGTAGGGGATTTTTCCCCTTACCGATATGGGACTAAAAGCCCATTCCTTTGTGTGGTTTTAAAACACACACCCAACAATCCCCCACATGTGTTTAAAACCACTAAATATTAAATAATTTAAAAAATTCAAAATATAAAGTAAAAGGACTTTGCTGGATTCCTTATACTACGCAGTAGGTGTAGGTACCTTCCGGTTTGAACCTCCACTTAGTACAGTTGTATACATCCGTGAGGACTTGGTGGACTACGCCTTGAACCAGTCTCATTTATCGGGTTTCTACAAGTAGTACACGTAGTACAGTTTTCGATGGTTCTAAGCGGGTTGCGCTATTAATGGCCTTGCGCAGATATTTTTTCTTGTATGTTTCTAGGGAGCAGCCCTGGTCCCAGAGTTGCGGCCTCACAACGACATACATATAGGTAAGTCCTAATAGGGGTGTGAGCAAGGCGACACCCCGCCTCATGGGTCTTGGACTTATTAAGAGTTGTAAACTCATCCTACCCCTTGCTTTTAATAAGCACTGACGTCATAGGGACGGGAGCATTATTCAGTGCTCCTCATTTTCAATCACTACTACAGTTTGTTTCTACCCATTGAACCTCCGTGAGGTTGGGTTCCCACTGCGGTGATTTTTCTTATGGGCTTAATCCCATCCCCCTCGACGATTCTAAGACCACTGTCCTAGATAAGCCCTTAGTTAGATGATCCGCCAAATTCTTTTCGGATCTAACAAAGTCTAGGGCAATTATTTGATTTTTCATCTTATATCTGAGAGATCTATGTCTCACTTTCAGATGTCGATTTATTTTTACATCAGCGTTTTCTTGATTACATTTATCAATAGCTGATCGACAATCACAATGGATAGATATAGCCGGTAAAGGCTTTTCTATCAATGGGATCTCATATAGGAGATCTCGAAGCCATTCTGCTTCTGTGCTAGTGGTATCTAGCACTATCATTTCTGATTCCATAGTACTCCTAGCTATAACAGTTTGTTTGGTGGATTTCCAAGATATGGCTCCACCTCCTAGTAGGAATACATATCCGGTTGTGGACTTAATATCTATTGAGTCACTAATCCAGTTAGCATCAGAGTATCCCTCTAATACAGCTGGATATCCACTATAGTGGAGACCGTATGATATGGTTCCCTTAAGATATCTAAAAATTCTTTCTAACGCATTCCAATGGGACAAATTTGGGTTAGACGTATAACGACTAAGTCTATTTACCGCGTAAGCGATATCGGGTCGAGTATAGTTTGCTAGAAAACCTAGCGATCCTATGATTTGAGCATACTCGCTCTGTAGTCTAGGAAGTCCAGTATTCTTTGTTAGATGGGTATTTGGATCATATGGTGTGGATACCGGTTGGCAATCGGGATCGTAAAATTTCCTAAGGATTTTCTCGACATAGTGGGATTGGGATAACACTAAACCATTGTTCTTCCTAATGATCTTAGTGTTCAAAATGACGTCGGCTTGTCCTAAATCTTTCATGTCAAAGTTTTGGGACAAAAACTGTTTGATATCATTTATGATTTGTATGTTTGAACCGAATATCAGAATATCGTCAACATACAAACATAAAATGACAATATTATTACCATCTACTTTATGGTATACACATTCATCCGTTGAATTGATATCAAATCCATAGGATAAGATAACTTCATCGAATTTCATGTGCCATTGTTTTGGGGCTTGTTTAAGTCCATAGAGGGATCGAATTAACTTACACACCTTTCCCTCTTGTCCAGGTGCAGTAAATCCCTCGGGTTGGTCCATGTATATTTCCTCATTAAGGTCGCCATTCAAGAAAGCAGTCTTTACATCCATTTGATGTATGACTAGCTTATATATTGAAGCTAAGGCGATGAGGATCCTAATCGTGGTTATCCTAGCGACAGGTGAGTAGACATCAAAGTAGTCTATCCCTGGTTTTTGGGTAAAGCCCTTGGCTACAAGTCGTGCCTTAAATTTATCTATGGTACCGTCGGGTCTAAGCTTTTTCTTAAACACCCATTTACATCCTATGGTTTTACAACCAGGAGGTAAATTGGTGAGTTCCCAGGTATGGTTTTGAAGTATGGATTGGATCTCGTTATCTATGGCTTCTTTCCAAAAAGGTGAGTCTATAGACTTCATTGCATCTGTATAGGTGGAGGGGGAGTTCTCCACCATAAGTGCATAGAAGTCATCAAAGACTTTCTCTACACGGGCACGTTTACTCCTCCTAGGTTCGGTTTGGGTTACCGGTTCAGTCTGGTCTTCAGGTTCTAATTGGACTTCAGGTTCGATCTGAGTCACCTGATTAGAACTGGAGGCCTGGTTATTGGTATTAATCCTAGTGTTGATCCTAGTCTTATACGGAAAGATGTTTTCGAAGTATGAAGCATCTCTTGCTTCGATTATGGTGTTATTGGCTATTTCGCTTATTTCAGAGTTAAACACTAAAAAACGATTAGCGTTACTGTCTGAAGCGTAGCCAATAAAGATGGCATCTACAGTCTTAGGTCCTATCTTCTTCCTTTTGTTATCGGAGATTTTTACCTTAGCTAGGCACCCCCACACTTTTAGGTATTCTAAGTTAGGTTTCCTATGTTTCCATACTTCGTATGGGGTCAAGTCATTATGTTTGAACGGAATGCGGTTAAGGATAAAACAAGCCGTCATTAGGGCTTCCCCCCACAAGTTCTCTGGCGCTCCAGAGCTTAGTAACATGGAATTAACCATGTTCATTAGGGTTCTGTTTTTCCTTTCCGCTACACCGTTGGATTGGGGAGTGTAAGGAGCTGTGACTTCATGGAGTATTCCATAGTCATCACAGTACTCACTTAACTCATTTGAGGTATACTCCCCTCCTCGGTCTGACCTAAGGATCTTAATGGTTTCGTCTAATTGGTTCTCAACCAGTGCTCTGTAAATTTTAAATTTACTAAGAACTTCATCCTTAGTTTTAATAAGGTAGAGGTGGCAATATTTTGAAGCGTCATCTATGAACGTTACAAAATATCTATTGCCACCTCTCGAGGTTCTCCCAGAATCACAGACATCGCTGTGAATTAATTCAAGTATATGGGAGTCTCGATCGATAGTTTTAAAAGATTTCTTAGGTTGTTTGGCTTCTACGCATATCTCGCACTTGTCGAGATTCCTAGTATCGGATTTGGGAATGATATTTAAGGTCATGAGTTTCTTAATTGAATTATAATTTACATGACCTAGTCTTTGGTGCCAAGTGACCGAAGACTCAACATTCAGAATTGTAGACGAAGGATTAAATACATTTAATTTAAATAAGCCATCACAAAGAAATCCTTTTCTAATAAAATTCATTCCTTTAGTTATTACAACTTTATTGGACTCAAATACAAGCTTATAGCCCTGTTGGACTAATAAGGACCCACTAATTAAGTTCCTCCTAATCTCCGGAACGTGGTGGACTCCGCGCAGGGTCAGGGTCTTCTCCGACGTCAGCTTCAGGTCGATTCGTCCTATCCCTAGCACACGAGCCTCAGCATTGTTCCCCATGCTTACAGCTCCTCCACCTGAGACCTGATAGGTGGAAAATAAAGATTGATCAGAGCAAACATGAATGTTAGCTCCTGTGTCAATCCACCAATCAAATGCTTGAAAGGTCATGTTAACTTCAGGGGTGAAGAGAACAGACCTGAAAGCGGTCCCAGAAGAGCCAGCTCCAGAGGTCACCATGTTGACTTGGGAGCCGGGTGGCGTTGGACCATTTCTTCTTGGATTTGGAGGTGGTGCTGTCTTCTTGTAGAAGCATTGGTTGGCCATGTGATTGGTCCGACCGCAGACGTAGCAGCAACGCACTCCTTCCTTCTTTTGGTCCTTGGGATGGTTTGGGTTATGGTTGCTATGGTAGGGCTTCTTGGTATATGGCTTAGGCTTAGGGTGGAAGGGTTTCTTCTGGAACTTATGTCTAGGTTTTTGGAATGGTTTAGACGGTTGACCCTCTACGTTGTTGACCTTGGGTTTGGATTCAGAGGATCCCTTTTCCCTGAGCCTATGTTGCTCCTCAATTCTAATAGAGTTTAGAACTTGAGTTAGGGTTAGGTCACCTTGGGTATGACTTAGGTGCTTAGAGAATTCAGACCAAGAAGCAGGTAGTTTATCTATAAGACAGGCTATCTGGAAGGTTTCATCAAGGGTGGAACCATTAGTCTTCAGATGTTGGACTAGGTTCTCAAACTCATGAATCTGATCATTCATGGGTTTGGAGTCAACCATTTTGAAGCTGTTGAAGTCAGACGCTTTGAAGCGTTTTACTCCAGCATCATCTAGGCCATACTTACGCTCTAGGGTATCCCATAGGTCCTTAGGGTTTTGAATGGTATAATAGATATCGTATAATCTATCAGATAAGGCCCCTAGGATCCTATGAAGGCCATGGTAGTTGATTTCTTCTGGGGTCCTAGTGGGAATACCAAAAGTTGGTTCAGATTCAGGTTGAGAAGTGGAGGCTCGGGTACGACGAGTTTGGCTGGACCCGTTGGATATTCCTGGTGCGGTTTCACCTATGGCTGACAGTAACCCAAGTGTGGTTAGCCAGAATCGCATCTGGTTTTGCCACCTCTTGAAGTTAGACCCGTCAAACTTCTCGGGTTTAGCACTAAGGGTTTCACGGTTTGGTGAGGCCATTTCGGACCAAAATTAGGAGTTGAAATCTGTGGATTGAAAAACAAGTTTTGTCAATTTTAAAGTACACCTAGATAGATTCGACTTTTAGAAGTCCAAATGAAACTTCCAAATCCTAACGGCCAGATGGGCTCCAGGTAGGAGGTGGAGCACTAGGCTCGCTCAAATACCAAGCTACCTTGGGCAATTTAATGCCGGTTTGACAAGCCTTTCTTGACACCGTAGGCAGTGGAATATTTCAATGACGACTTTTAGTCTTTTCTATAATCTATGCTTCTAATTTACTTTTGTAGAAAATAGTTTTGTAATTAGTAGCAACTAATAGGTAGCACGAAATAAAGACTAATAGATGATCACGTAGGCTAACTTAGTGAGCACGTTGCAAAGAAAATAACTTATGAACGATTAAATTACAATAAGTTTCTTGGATTGTTGGAAATCTAATCGTTCTATACTAGCAATCTTAAGGATTTATCAAGTACTTTATATTAACTAATTGAATATTTAGCAAATATGATTTTTCACGCAAGCAAAAACAAGTCACAAATTTCTTTTAGAAATTGTTTGCCAAGGCAGAGCGGGTTCTATGGAACCGTCATTCACCTTGCCGAACTTTTCTAAAAGAGAGAAATAATCTATCTCTAATTATTTAGGTTCCTCTATTAGATGCAAATTGATTAATTAGAAGAATAGGACAAGAGTAGAGTTAGAAACTCTGGCCTGTGGTCGAAACGTGCTAGGCACTGTCCCAAGAAACTTATTGCCCCCCTCGTGCGGGTCTCGTGGCAATGGTTCTCGGAGATATGACGACCCCGGTCAGGCGACCTCCTTCTCGTCGGCACGACTTCAAGAAGGTATTGCGAACCTCGTGAACTTTCAGGAACCCAGCGACTCGGATGACGATCTTCTCGAATCGGGGAGGCAGCACCGCAGCAGAGCTTTGGTCCGAGAGAGTGAGTCTCTTCGGAGCAAAGTGGCAGCACCACAGCACCACGACGAGAGAATGAAAGAGAGAGAGAGGCAGTAAGCAGGGAGGAATTCCGATTTTCGGAGTGTCTAAGTCCCATAGCTGCACCGGGCCTTATATAGGCCTCGGGCTGTTAATGGGAGGCTGAAAGAGGGGAGTGGTTAATGGGCTGCGATTAAGCCCATTAACCTCGCACGTTACAGCTCGCAGCGAGCCTGTACGTAACGGCTAGCATGCAGCGCTTCTCGCGTAACGGCTAGTGTCCCAAATGGTAAATAATAAATAGTGGAGGACTTAAACGCAAAAAGTAAAAATAGGGCAGGTGCGGACCAGCCCATTTCGGAGGTGCTATCGTGTCCGGGTCCGCGGGCGCACACACACGCGCCGCCCAGCCCATGCCCAAGCCCAAGCCCGGCCCGGCCCGGCTCGGCTCGGCACGGCACACACACGCGCGCGCGTGTGTGGGCTAGTGGAGCCCCTCCTCTAGTGTGATGACTAGTGGGGGGAAGTGGGGAATCCTATTTAAGTTGGTAGGGGATTTTTCCCCTTACCGATATGGGACTAAAAGCCCATTCCTTTGTGTGGTTTTAAAACACACACCCAACAGCGTGTAGCTTCGTGTTGCTGCATCTTTGCAGCATCAGGAACAGGGGCTGCTGCAGATCTCGTGAGTAAGGGCTGTGGTGAGGTAAAAGCGAAAGAATCCTCCCTCGCTCGGTGCGAGTGCTTCCCCCCTTTTGGTCTCCCCCCCCCTCTCTCTCTCTCTCTCTACAATTTTCCTGCTGATCTGGTTAACACCATCTTTTAGACCTCCTTGCTCCTAGTCCCCACCCCCTGCAGCCCCCATGGAAGGAGACGTTGAAGATCTCCTAAGGGCTTTCGGCGACACCTCAATCCATGAGGGAGAACCCCTGCGGGAAGAGGATCTCCTTCATACTGGTAAATGGAAATCATTCATAGTGGGTAGAGTCCTTGCTGATGATCGATCTTTTCGCTTCTACTCGCTCAAGAACACTCTCCTGAGGGCATGGGAAGATCTGGGGATTGTCGATGTTTTTGAATACCGAGAGCCTCTTTTCCTTATTGAAATGGCATCCTCAGATGCGGTTGATAGAGTCCTTAGAGGAGGCCCTTGGTGCTATAATCGAGATATGCTTCTCCTTCAGAAAGGGTCTCCAGGACTCAAACCCCAGGACAACGTGTTTCACACTTTCGATATCTGGATCCAAATCCACGATATCCCGCTCGATTGCCTCTCAGTTCAGAGTATCTCGAGGCTGGTCTAAGGTATGGGCGACCTCAAACCCATTGATCCGATCCTAGCTAAGAAGTGGAGAGAGTTCGCCAGAGTCAGGATGACTCTTCCGGTGGATTTCACAATCAAAGATAAGGTGAGGGCTCCCCTCCCCAATGGTGAGATCCTTGTGGCCAGTCTCAAATACGAACGGCTTCCGCGCTTTTGTGTGCTGTGTGGGAAGCTGGGTCATGTAGCCTCTTGCTGCCCCCTGAAGGAAAAGGCGCTCTGGGCCATGGAGGAGACCAGTTCAGAAGACATCAAAGCCAGATTAGCGGCAAAACTGGTCCCTCGCCTCTCTGAAGAGGTCCGAACTGCCCCCTCAAGGCCCGTCCGTCGTGGTTTTTTCAATGGTAATGGGTGCTCTGGCGACGAACTCGACCATGATGGGAAGAACCCTACTTCCAGAAATTGGCGAGACGGTAGGGATGATGACGTGGCACGCGCGCGCGCAACAAACGGGATCTCAAAGCAAAAGGTGGAAGGTATTAAATCCCGCAGTTATGGGGGCGGTAGCGATCGTGATCAAGAGGGATTTCCTGCTGAAAATAATACTTCAAAAACCGTGGAATCTCGTATAGAAGCAGAGGCCGTGGAGCTACAGGCTGGAATACTTAATGGCCCTGATCCCCCACCTCAAATCCTTTCCTCGAATTCTGCTAACAAAGTAGGGGATATTTCTTTCCCTTTTGGTAGCCCTTCCGAATATGTGTTAAATGGGATTGATATGAGACCTCTGCATGGACATCCAGATCTCTTGTCTCCATTAAACAACATGCAGCCGCCCATCTTTACTCACAACTCCATCCCACCATCCATGGGGATGAGTAATCTATTGGAATATATGGAATGCGCTCCCAGCATCAACAACGTGCAACCGGATCCGCGCGGAATCAATAAACGTCGGACCGTCAAAACTCATTATAAAGTTTTCCCCCGTCGAATAATGACGGGTGGCCCATACCCGTTGTCTTTAGGGAAACAGCCTCGACTACGCGATGGAGAAGGTTTTAATCTAGTGAGTCCTCCACTGGGGGCCAAGAAAGCAAAAATTACTGAGCACGAGGACAACACAATACCAATCGACTCTCACATGTCTGGTACGATTACCCCTACACCCCCTATCTCTTTCTGCAAGGTGGCAGCCCAGTTGCAAGGGTTGCCATTGGATAAATGAGGATTATCTCCTGGAATTGCAGAGGGATGGGGAGCCCTACTGGAATTCCAAACCTTAAAAACCTCATCCGTAGTTGTTTTGCAGATCTTCTCTTTCTCTCTGAAACCAAAAGCTCCGGTGCACGTATGAAATCTGTACAGACGGCGTTGGGACTAGACTGGGTATTTACCGTCCCGTGTTCTTCTCCTTGGAGCGGCGGGCTAGCGCTCATGGGGTGATACAGCACTAGCATTACTATTCTATCGTCTTCCCAACACATGATTGTCGCTCGGGTGAATGGAGGGAATATGACATGGATCATGGTATGTATCTATGGCAACCCCCATAGAGCTCAAAGAGATGCCGTCTGGAGCATCATCAGGGATTCTCTTTTGATGTTCAAGGAACCCATGGTCTGTTTTGGGGATTTTAATGATCTTTTGAAAGATTCAGATAAGTATGGTGGAGCCACTCTAACTCTTTCTAGTACTGCTCGACTTCGCAACTTTGTCAACACTCTCGGCTTATTAGATTTGGGTTTCAAGGGACCCGCGTTCACTTGGGCCAACAATCAACAGATCCTCACCCACATCAGAGAGCGGTTGGACCGTGCGTTTGCTAATCCAGAGTGGAAACTCCTGTTTCCCCGGGCGGAAGTTAGACACCTCCCCCGTGTTTGCAGCGACCATTGCCCCATTCTTATCTCGATATGGCCATCGATGAAGAGGAGGAGATATACTTTCAAATTTGAGCAATTCTGGACTGATAGCTCCGAATTCAAAGAGGTGGTTAGTAATTCTTGGAATAGATCCAACCGGGCGTCTTCCATTGAAGATATCACCAAGAAAAATGAAGTAGTTAAAGCAGAGCTATCCAACTGGAACCGAAAGAAGTACAAAGATCTCCCTCGTCAAATCACTGATAACCGTGAAATCCTAGCTCGCATCCAAAGCAATCCCCTTAATGAAGACAGTCTCCGGCTTGAACGCCTTTATCAAAATAAGATTGAAAATCTTCTTTCCAAGGAGGAGGTTTATTGGAAGCAAAGGTCAAAAGCACACTGGATTAAACATGGGGACCGTAATACCCGTTACTTTCATGTTGCCACCCTCAACCGCAAAAGAAAGAACACCATATCGTCGATCAAGAATCATGAGGGTCACTGGGTCACAAACAAAGATGCTATTGGGGATTGTTTCTCTAATTATTTCACAAAGCTCTTTTCCTCTTCCAATACGCCAAGTTGCAACCCAGAAGATTTTCTCATCCAACCACTCATCACCCCGGAGGAATGTGAATCCTTATGTGCAATTCCATGCAGCAAAGAGATTGAGTTAGTTTTTAAAGACATGGACAACATGAAAAGCCCGGGTCCAGACGGACTAAGTGCGGGCTATTATAAAAGCTGCTGGAGCATTATTGGAGAGGAAGTTACTATTGCTATTCAGAATTTCTTTAGAGGTATGCCTCTTCCTCCATCTCTTAATCAAACCCTTATTTCTCTCATACCAAAGAAAGAGAGTATTGAAACCCCAGCGGACTTTAGGCCTATTAGCCTATGTAACGTTCAATATAAAGCCATCTCAAAAATCCTGGCTAATAGGCTTAAAATCCATCTCCATAAGTGTATCTCCCCTCACCAGAGTGCCTTTGTGCCGGGGAGAAATATTACTGACAATTCTGTTATTGTCCAAGAAGTAATCAACACCTTGAATCGCACATCGGGGCATAGAGGCTACATGGCACTGAAATTGGATCTAGCCAAAGCCTACGACAGACTTGAGTGGAATTTTCTTATATCCATCATGAAAGGTTTTGGATTCCCTAGCTCTTTCCTTCATTGGATCTTATGTTGTATCTCCACCCCTTCTTTCTCGGTGCTCATCAATGGCGAAGCTCATGGCTATATTGAACCAAGGAGAGGCATCCGGCAAGGTTGCCCTCTCTCGCCTTATCTATTCCTCTTTTGCACTGAGGTCCTCTCTAGACTTCTGCTTGGCCTCCTAAATCAGAGGAAAATACATAGGATTCGATTGGGCAGGGGAGGCAAAATTGTCACGCATCTCATGTATGCAGATGACTTGTTCATTTTTGGGCATGCAAATCAAGAAGAGGTGGTAACCATTAAAGAAATCCTTGAGACCTTCTGTCTAGTCTCTGGACAAGAGGTAAATTATTTGAAATCCAATGTTCTGTTCAGCAAGAATATTCATAGAACTACCCGTAATCAACTGGCAAGAGCTTTGGGGATGAACATTATGACAAATCAAGAAAAATATCTGGGAAGTCCTCTGTTCATTGGGAGGTCTAAATCCTTGACATATAAGTTCATTGGGGATAGGTTCCAAGCCAAACTTAAAGGTTGGAAGTCGAAGTTGCTCTCTCACGCAGGCAGAACCACGCTCATCAAATCTTCTCTGTCTTCTATCCCGTCTTATTTTATGTCGACTATCGCCCTACCTAAACGTGTGACAGATTCTCTTTATGCATTAGTTAGGGACTTCTGGTGGGGATTCGAGGGTGGGGGTCGCCATCTCTACACGAAGGCTTGGAGGTTTTTCCAACTTCCAAAGGAGGAAGGAGGCATTGGCATCAGGGATTTCGAAGCTATCAATTGGGCTTTCCTCATAAAACTGGCATGGAGATTTTTAATAAATCCAAATGCTTGGTGGGCCAAAATTCTTGAGAAGAAATACCTGCACGAGAAAGATTTTTGGAATCACAAAAGGCAACCATATCACTCTTCGGTTTGGAACAGCTTGATCCAAAGCCGGGATTTCTTAATAGGAGGTACTTGCTGGCTTGTTCGTGATGGACACTATGTCCGGGTCACCTCCGACCCATGGATCCCTACTGTAGATGGCTATCGTGTCTCCTTTCAACATCCGGTCTCAAGCAATGCAATTGGCGGCACTCGGTTTTCTGACCTCTGAGTGGTTGATCTATTTGATTTCTCAAATGGTGTTTGGAAAAATGATATCATGCAAGCCATGGGGTTCGACGACAGGTCCTGTAGCCACATAAGGCGATTAAGCCTTGTACCGGAAGGGGAACCAGATAGGCTAGGTTGGATCCCATCGAAGTCCGGGTTCTTTTCTGTGGGGTCTGCCTACCGACAAGTTGTGAAGCAGCTTAGGGGAGAGACCAATCCAGTCATCCACCGCAATCTCTTCTCTTGGAAACGAATTTGGAACATGAAGGATCTTATGCCACGGGACCAGCTATTCATTTGGAGGCTTGTTATCTCAAGCCTTCCTACTCGAGCCAGACTATCTAATTTCATGCAACATATTTCTCCCCTCTGCATCTTTTGCAACATGGAACCTGAGTCGGACGCGCACTTGTTTCTTGATTGTCACCTCACCTGCAGGGTTTGGAATCAGGAGGGCTTCCTAACCCCTATTGGCACTCAATCAGAGAGCTTGCAAAATAGATTGAGCACCATTTGGGACCAGCTCCCTTCAAATCAAGACAAGAGGTACCGAGCGGCCTACATTCTTTGGTCAATTTGAAAGGAACGCAACAAGGCCATGTTTGAGGGCATTGCACCTAACACGGGTCATATCACTATGACAGCACGGAACTTAATGAAGACCTTCGGCTGTAGCCTTACTATTGAGGACAGAGATAGACTGGATGATAGCACCAAGCCGTCCTGGCAACGCCCTCCGGAGGGAGTCATCAAGATCAATATTGATGCAGCAATTGGAACAAACACGACTGCTTGCGGAATCATCGCTAGGAATGAGGATGGAGAACCTATCCGAGTGGCAGGTAAGGTCCTCCATCCTTGTTCCCCTTTGGAAGCTGAAACTGTGGCCATGTTGGAAGGAATCAAGCTTGGTTTTCAGATGGAAATCAACAACGTAATTCTAGAGGGGGATTGCCTCTCAGTAGTTACGCTCCTGTTGGAGAAGGACACCCCTCCTCCCTGGAAAATCCATAATCTAATTATGGAATGCAGGAGACTCTCTTCTCTCTATGTTTCGTGTGTGTTTAGACATGTTTTCAGAGAATGTAACCAAGCAGCGCATGCCTTATCCGCCCATGTGATGCATAGTAGTACCTGTTTTAGCTATCCCTCGCCATATGGGCGTATCTCCCCTCTTTTTAAAGAGGTATTATGTAAGGATCAAGATTAGCACAAGCCTGCCAGCAAAGTACACGAGGTCGTCTTTGATTTGAGAGTTCGTCTCGTATCCCTTGGGAGGAGTCTGGCTCACTTTAGCCCCAAACTCGAATGAACAACGAAGTCCCGGGAGGGACCAGTGTCTCGGTAAGGGACTTGTAGGGTCAGCTCACAGGTTGCCCACCAACCGAAGCTGGGAAACCAGGGTCGCCAATCGCCTTGGCACACGAGGCAACCCGCGATCAGCTCGCACGCGTGGCCGCCAGTGATTAGCTAACATGCGAGGTCTTGCCTTTTGTTGGAAGCTGAAAGAACACTTCAGAAGATGCATGATCTGATCACCTACTGCTCATATACTAGGGTCGCATGTGAGGTATCGCCTTTTGTTGGAAACTCAAAGAACATTTCAGAAGATTCAGCACCTAATCACCTACAGCTCGGATACTGAGGTCTCCTGCGATCAGCTCGCACACGAGTGAGCTCGCCCCACTAGGGAGATCGCCCCCTATTGTTGGTAGGTATCTCATACCGTAAGGCGACTCTCACATGTCGCCCGCAGGCAACTCACCGATCGTACGTTGCCCGCAGACAGCTCGCCGATCGCAAATCGCTTGCAGCATGTCTCTCCCACGTCGCTTGCCGCTAACTCGCCCGCGAGAGAGATCGCTCCCTTTCTTGTCGGTAGGTGTCCCATACCGCAAGACACCATTGGATTGACAAGTGTCCTCATCTTGGAGGAACTACGTGTACGATGGTAGGCTAAGTTTGCTCTGCGCAAATCTAATTGGTTCCACGTGAAACCGACTCTCGGTCTGGAGCCTTCCGGGGCACCACCTGGAGTGGACAAGACCGATGCATTCCCCCCCTCTCACGATCCCAGATAGTCAGCTAGCCGGCAATATGAGATAACGTATTTAACAACCCATGTGCAAACAAGAAGGTGCACAAAGAGACAGGCGGGATGGTACATTTCGATTTGTAGTGGATGAGGAAAGACTATAAAGGTACAACCCCAGGCTCTTTCATGCTAGTAATAGCTCATGGGCCTTTTTTTAGACCAACAAACAATTAGGCGACGGATGGTAGCGCCTAGGGCGCCTCGATCGACAAACGATAGTGCGTGGGTAGTGCTAATAACCGACAGGGATGGCAGCTTGGGGATAGTGGGCAGTAGTCATTGGCTGATGTCGAATTGTTTTGTGGACACGAATATTGGTTGGGAGCGATCGACACACATCTAGGAAGCATCAGAGTCGATGGTCAGTTGTATGGGACCACCGACGGAGGCGATGGTGCCCTTATCAATAACATGCGAGGTCTCGGAGTCAGTGACACATTCTTTTTTTTTTTTGTTAAGTTGGGTGCTCAAGTAATTTGTTGGTTGTAAAATAAACACACCCTAAATGATGCGTAATGCCCTTTTGCAATGGGAAAGTGGTTTCTATGGGTAGTAAAACTTAAAAATTAGGTTAACATAAAAAAAAAACTTAAAAATTACAACAAATTACGCGTGGACCCTTGAAGTCTATGTTTATTACACTTTTCAACTTGAGATTTTTAAAATAACACTTTGACCCCTTTCAGACATATTTATTTGCTATAAATTTATTTAAAATATGATTTGTTTAAAGACATAAAAAAAGGCATTTCATTAAATTTTTTTCAAGTTATAATTGCAAAAAGATCCTTAAGATTAAGATTTTTCAATAGAATGCTAAGTTTTAAGGACCGTTTAACTCGTAGCTCATCACAAAACAACAATGATTCTACAATAGCGATTGCCAACGTCGGAGAGTGAACAAACAACCAAGAGTGGAAAGTTTACCCTGAAATTATGGGTGGATCATTTCATCCAGCAAAGCTAATGCCTATAGAGCCCGTGGAAGACCATGAGAGAAAGACACCACATTCATCGGTTCGGCACACGCAGAGCATTACACGACGCTATTGGCTGATCGGCACGCCACACGAGACATGCATCATTATGTGATTTCATCCAAAGCCATGGTCCTTTTCATAGCAAATTCAAACAAAACTTGAGTGGGGCTAGTGGCACACCAATTTTTCCACTCCAAACACCATGTGAAAAGTTTTTTATATTAAAAAATTATCCCCAAGTAAAATGACCAAAATGATCAATTTTTTTTTATTATATTCGAGACACGTTTGGACGACCAAGGCCGAACAAGGTATAGTATGTTCAACCGACCAGAGCCGAACAAATTGACACACCAAGTATTCCTTTTCACACACCAAATACTTTCACACACCACCCAGTTTTAAAAATTTTATATATTTGCTCATTTTACACCTCCAATTTTTTAAAAATCATATATATTACCCTTTTTTCCTAAATTACTCCACGCACACACATCCAAATACTAACACCTTACCTCCACCATCAATTGCTCCGACGAGCTCATCTCCGCTCTCCGCCCCTCTCCGAGCTCATCTCCTCCCCGAGCTCACCCGAGCTTCCCCGCCCCTCCCCAAGCTCACCTCCTCCCCGAGCTTCCCCGCCCAGATGATGAGCTACTCTCTTTGTCGTCATCTATCAACATCCAAACCTTACGTTCGGCTGACCAGAGCCGAACATTATACGGTGCGTTCGGCCACCCAACATGGTACATTATGTTTGGCCGTGGTCGATCGAACGTACAATACAATGTTCGGCTCAGGTCGGCCGAACATACTGTATCTTGTTCGGCTCTGGTCGGCCGAACGTGTCTCGAACATAATAAAAATAAAAAACTGATCGTTTTGGCCAGTTTATTTGAGGATAATTTTATGATAAAAAAAACTTTCAAATGGTGTTTGGAGATCAAAGATTGGTGTGCCAATAGCCCCACTCCCAAACCCACTTCGAGCATCGTCAGCCGCCTGATCTCCCACGCGAACCTCCTCCACCCTCCATTCAAATCCCCTCGTACTCAAATTTCGACCGTTGTGCTCGCCTCATTAAAACCCCCCATTTCTCACAGACACAATCTGTGTCCGCTGTCCGCCGATAGGAAGCTCCCCCCTCCAATCCAGCAGCACCCACAACGCCGCCGCCGTCGACGGCATCGCCGCGACGGCCGCGGCCAAGAAGAAGACCTAGCTGGAGCACATCCTCCTCCGCCCCGACACCTACATCGGCTCCGTCGAGAGGCACACCCAGATCCTCTGGGTCTACGAGGGCGGCGAGATGGTCCACCGCCCCGTCACCTACGTCCCGGGCCTCTACAAGATCTTCGACGAGATCCTCGTCAACGCCGCCGACAACAAGCAGCGGGATCCCTCCATGGATTCCGTCAAGGTCGACATTGATCCCGAGGCCAATGACATTGATCTCGAGGCCAACACCATCGCGATCCACCAGGAGGAGGGGGTCTACGTGCCGGAGCTCATCTTCTGTCATCTCCTCACCAAGAAGACGACCGGCGGGCGAAACGGGTACGGGGCCAAGCTCTCCAACAGCTTATCCACCGAGTTCATGATCCAGACCGCCGATGGCACATTAGATTTTGATTTGATGCTCTAGAAATTCTTTTTTCCCAAAAGTTTTCTTGTTTCTTTTAGATAACTTGGGTGGATCTGATCATAATTAAGAAAAATCACTGAATACCCTAATCCTCTCTCGTGAACTTGATCTTGTTGGGGGTTTTATGGATTGGATTAGATTTTCTTTTCTATATTACTTTTCTATAGATTTGGGTTATTTTTGTTATGTAATTATTTTGATCTCTTCTCTGTTCCCAACATAAATTCAGAGTGTTGGGTTCTTCATTCTGATCATTATTTAGAAACATTCAGAGTTTTGGGTTATGCATTTATGAAATTTCTCAAATCTGTGGAGATAGGGTTTTATGAGAATTTTTTTTTATTTTTGTTCTGTAATTCTTTTGAACTCTTTTCTGTTCCCGACTATTGCTTCTGAGTATTGCTCATTAATTTTTCCCCTTTTTGGTAAATTCAGAGTTTTGGGTTCTTTCATTCTGATTATTTTTTTAGAAAAATCACTGAATACAATTCTTTTCTATGTATTTTTGTTATGTATTCTGTTCCCAACTTTTAAGGAAATTATGATAAAGGGTTTTTGAGCACTTCTTTTGATAAAGATCTCATCTACATGTAGGTTTTTACAAACAATATGAGGAAGAAGACTGAGCCAAATGCAAGGAAAGTGAGAACTGGACTAAGGTCACGTTTAAGCCTGACTTGTCCAAGTCCATCCATCTTGAGGACGATGTCGTCACGCATGACGAAGCGAGTCGTCGACCTCACAAGAACCCTCGGAAAGACCTTGGACGGTAGAGGTTGCTGAATGCGTCAACCTCTACCTCCAAACCGCTTCCAAAACGAGGCCCGACTCCATTCCGAGGTTTGATTGGAACTCAGCAGATTCTGTGCTGATTGTTTCTAAATTTTTATTGATTTGACAAAGTTTTTTTCGTCATGGTTGATGCAAATCAGGATCGCAGAGAAAGTTAATGATCGGTGGGAGGTTTGTGCGTGAAGGCTAGGTCCAGCAGGTATCTCTATTTTCGAGCAACGTGATTCACAGTTACTTTCTAGCTTCGTAAATGGGATCGCAACGATAAAGGGCGGCAGCCATGTGGAGTACGTTACGAACCAGATCACCAGCTATGTGATGAATATTGTGAACAAAAAGACCAAGATCGTCAGCCTCAAGGCCCACACTGTGAGGAACACTTGTGGCTCTTTGTATTGCCCTCATCGACAACCCTGCATTCGACTCTCAAATGAAAGAGACCTTGCCTACACTCGTTAGGGAAGTGCGAGCTCTCGCAGGAGTTCCTCAAGAAGGGTTAGAAGTAGTCCTTGTTCAAATGGGTTAATTGTTTAAGAAGATGAATTTAGGGACTCAAGTCGATATTAATTCAAACTTTTTGTAACTTGCTGTTGCAAAATCTGGAATTGTGGAGACTTCAAGCAGATGGGACTAAGAGACAGAGGCTTACCAACATTCCAAAGCTTGAGGATGCTACCTATGCCGGCGGGAGGAATGCTGATAAGTGTACCTTGATTTTGACAGAAGGAGACTCAGCCAAGGCTCTCTAAGCGGATCAGAAAAATTGGCATTTATAGATGACCTCATACTTTTGAGATAAGACTTGGATGATGATGTTTTATTGCGTAATCATATTGTACCTATAAGTTTATTTATGTTAATGTATATAGATGGGTCGGTTTTACATGTACAGTCGGGTCGGGTTGTATGGTCATACATGTACATATATATGGGCTTGAGTCCCTCAATAGAGTATTGCATTCCTCTCCAAACCCTAGCCGTCATCTCCTAACATGGTATCAGAGCTCTAGGGTTTCTCGCGCGACGGCAGCACCTCCGGCCTCTCCTCCACTCCGGCAGCACCTCCGGCCTCTTCCTCTGCTCCGGCAGCCCACCCGACACCTCCCAGCCCCCCCCCCCCCCCTCCCCTCTTCCTCTGCTCCGGCAGCCCACCCAACACCTCCCAGCTAGGCCTGTCAATCGGGCCGGGTCAGGTCGGGCCAAGCCTTGCCCGAACTCGGCCCGTATATGAATCGGCTTTCCCAATCCCGAACTCAGCCCAAAAAATTTCCACTTTATTCAATCCATACTCAGCCCAATTTGTTTTTCGGGCTTCGGGCTGAGTTCGGGCCAGCCCAATTAAGATTTGCAGTGAATCAAAATGCAAAAAAATTTGGACATCTAATACTACAAGCATAGATGTAACAGAAGATTGGGAATCTGGGATGGAGCCATGGAGGGCGTCCTACTTCGATCAGTTAGGGGCTTTAGTGCAAAAAAGAGACTTTTTTTTGTTTGGAAGGAAGTGAAAAAGAAGATTGGGAATCTGGGATAGTATTAGTGGGACTCCCAAATTGGGAAAGGGTATATTGACCATTGAATTAGTGTTGGCTGTCAGTCAACTATGGAAAGAAGATGTTGGAGGGTCGGAGCAACTCTTGGTTACTCAATATGCTCGGGTAGTACAGATTGTACAGGGGATTCAATACTTCATGGGTTTTTAAATTGAATATATAAGCATTCGGGTTCGGGCTGAATATGGGCTGGGCTGAACCTGGCCCGAGCTCGGCCCGAATTAATTTTCGGGTATAAAATTATGTCCGAACTCGGCCTAGCCCAAACCCATTTAAGGCTCAGCCCAAATTTTTTCGGGTCGGACGGGCGGGTATCGGGCTTGCCCAGCCCAATTGACAGTCCTACTCCCAGCCCCCCCCCGCCCCCCTTCCTCTGTCCCGACAGCCCACCCGACCCCACCCGACAGCTCCCCAGCACCCCCGCCCCCTTCCTCTGCCCCGGCAGCCCCCTCCGCCCCCTCCCTCTGCCCCGACAGCCCACCCGACACCTCCCAGCCCCCCCCGCCCCCCTTCCTCTGCCCCGACAGCCCACCCGGCACTACCCGCACCCTCCCCAGCACACCCCGCCCCCCTTCCTC
Organism: Chamaelirium japonicum; assembly: GCA_947650365.1. NCBI lineage: Eukaryota > Viridiplantae > Streptophyta > Magnoliopsida > Liliales > Melanthiaceae > Chamaelirium > Chamaelirium japonicum. The sequence continues at coordinate 33,608,767 of OX393549.1, forward strand.
TGCCCCGGCAGCCCCCTCCGCCCCCCTCCGGCCTCTTTCTCTGCTCCGGCAGCCCAACCGACACCTCCCAGCCCCCCCTGCCCCCCTTCCTCTGCCCCGACAGCCCACCCGACCCCACCCGACACCTCCCCAGCACCCCCTAGCCCCTTCCTCCACCCCCCCCGACCCTCTCACCCCTTCCCTCAGCACCCCCGGCCCCTCTGTTGAGCCTTCTCCTGCCGTACCGTCCGTCGTTGCGATCTCTCCACCGCTAAAGGCGGTCGCCTTTCAGTTGTCATCGGCCAGCGACTGGCCTGATTGGTCCCTCACCATCGAGGCCGCGCTCTCCAGTCGTGATCTGTGGGGTTACATCACCGGCGATGATCCTCCTCCCACTGACTACTCTGGTTCCTCCTCTGTCACCAGCAGTGCCGCGTCTTCTGCTGCGACTGCTACCACGGCAACCACGGTTGCTGCTCTTACGTGGCGCCGCCACGATCAGGCCATCCGGGCGTACCTTCTGGACTCTGTTGCTCGTCCGCTCCTTGCTCCCATCGGCCACCTTCCGATAGCGCGTGCGATGTAGGAGTATCTCCGGGACCGTTTTCTCCCGCGCGGAGGTGCACGCCGGCATCAGCTCATCTGTGACTCGCAGTCTGCCCGTCAGGGGGAGCGCACCATTCAGGATTTCTTCAGTCAGATGAGTGCCTACTGGCATGAGCTGGACTCACTGATCCCGGAGCGGTGTGCCTGCCCCCGCTCCCGGGATTTCCAGCGCTACCTCGATGAGGGCCACCTGCACCAGTTCCTGGCAGTGCTTCGGTCGGACTTTGCTCTCATAGCTGCCCAGCTCCTGCACCGTGAGCCACTCCCTCGGCTAGAGGATGCTCTACTCGCCTTGGTCGACGAGGAGACCCGCCTTCAGACTCAGGGCGCTCGTCCTCCTCCACTTGCTCCTAGCTCCGACACTGTCCTGGCAACCGGGTTCTCCGATGAGGCTGTCTTCTGTCACTACTGCAAGGAGCCCGGCCACATGAAGCGCGAATGCCCTACACGTCCTTCACGCAACCCCCGCTGGGGTTCGGATGAGAGAGCCCCACGCTGGGATTCGACTTCCCGCGACGATCGACGCGGCGGTCGAGATGGACGAAGCCGTGGACGTGGTTCGTCTTCCTTCCGCCACTTTGGTGGTACAACAGCTACTGTAGAGGCCTCGACGCTCCCCACTGCTAATATAGCACCTTCTCAGCCTGAGCCGGACCGTCTTCAGTGCCTCGAGGAGCTCCTTCTTCGCCACTTAGCCTCCACCGGCTCCGCGACTGCGCACGGCTTGTCTGCCACCTCTGGTACTACTGCTCCATGGATCTTCGATTCGAGTGCCTCCTGTCACCTTACCTTTGACTCCACTGTCCTCACGGACTGTTCTCCCACTACCACCCACTAGGAGGTTCGCACTGCGGATGGGACTCTCATCCCTATTCCGCAATGTGGCTCCATCACTACCACTTCTGACCCTTCTGGTCGCCTGACCCTACCCCATGTCCATCATGCCCCCCGTCTTAATATTAATCTGATCTTTATCAGTTCTCTTTGCGACTCTGGCCTGACTGTCACCTTCAACCCTTCTGTTTGTGTTGTGCAGGATTCGCGGACGGGTCAGAGGATTGGGCTGGGCCGTAGGGCAGGAGGACTTTACCAGTTGGACCATCTACATGTGTCTTCCGTTCCTGTTGCATCTGTCATGTCTGTCACCTCTGATGCCGACCTGTGGCACAGAAGGTTAGGTCATATATCGAGTGATCGACTCAAAAGCGTATTCCGTTCGGGCGCTTTGGGTCGAGCGTCTTTCTTCCCCCTCTCTGTTTGTACGGTTGTGTTTCAGTTTTGACTTCAGCCTATCTGAAACCTCAGAGGATAAGATAAGTTAAAGCCAAACCTGAATCGTAATCGTCCATCATAACCATCCTGACAAGTGAATCACACTCAGGCCCAAATGGCATGCAAAAGAACGGCTGCTGTTCAGTTTTGGCTTCAACCTATCTGATTCACGTAGGACGCGGCACATGCGTGTCCCGTGCGTGTCCAAGGAGTGTTTGACAGTGTCCAGTTCCCGGAAGCACGTAGGACACGGCACATGAGTGTCCGGTGCGTGTCCAATGAGTGTCCGACAAGTGTCGGTGTCCGACACGAGTACGGGTGACCTGGGGAAGTGTCCATGCTTCCTAGGCTGGTACCAACTGAGGCTTCTTTCCATTTTGAAGAATCCTTCTTGTTTATTGTATCATAGACAAAAATTCTTTCTTGATGCCCTGACTGTAGAATTTATTGTTTTTCGACCATGTGCCATTATTATCTTTCCTTTTGTCCTTTTTCTGTATCATGCTTATTTTTTTACCCTTAAAAAGATCGCATATTGATCCTTATGAACTCACGTGGAGTGCATGCTTAAGTAAAAAGGCTTTCTTTATTTCAGTTCAATAGTAACGGCAGCCAATGGCATGGTTCCAAGTTGCTTCAGCTCCTGAGATGCAAATATCCTGTTAACCCTTCTTTATGGATGGACCTTCTGCTCTTCTATGTTAGTCTGTTGCCTAGGGAGTAATTGCGCTTTGTATCACCATGCAGTTCACCATGCCTGTGGAGAACTAGTTGATTCTAATATAGTTGCCGCATCATTCAGGTTTCGAAGAGCTCTTCCAGAAAAAAGCCAATCTATGCTCTTCGTACATCCGTCCGTCTTTAGTAAAGGTATCTCCTATTCTCTATAATCTGATTTTCTATTGCTATCACCCAATCGTCGCACTGGAAGGACATAATATGGAATATGGAGACATCACCTTATCCATCATGTGATATTTTCCTGGTAAATATCAAGAAATGTCTTACACATTTTACTGCCTATAACCTATTTTAAGTTCATATAGTCTTCTATCCTATCCCATTTTTTCGGGTTGGTCCATTTCCTTACTTCAACTTGATAAACTTCCCCAACCATATGGAGGTTTGAAATCTTTTGTAACAGTTGAATTTTATATTCGTGATTATGAGGCATTACACTTTATTAATTTTAAGATTAAGGAAAGAATACCAAAAAGTTGATAACTAAATTAATATTTGCATAAGACAATATGCAAGTACGAAAATAAGCGTCCTTCGACGGCATTTTATATTCTTTACGATAAAACTTTCTGAATATAATAATGGAATATTTTTGCCTCGGAGGAAAGGTAGTAAAGCTGACCAGATTTAATGCACTAAGTGTTAGTACATTAAGCAGTGTTGTCAAGATGTCGCCTAGACGATCTTGGGCCCTAACTGCCTATGCGGGCGGTGAATCAGAAAAAATCTCCAATCCCAGCCTTCACCATAGTAACAAAGTTCGGTGTTTTAAAAAAAAAACGCGACTTAATAGGCTGCCGATTTGTAACCGTTTTTTTTTCTTTTTTTCTGATTTTTATAGGTTACCAAATTTATCGTATATTTTTGTCTTTTTATTGAAAAAAAAAGTTTTAAAAACATGTTTTTTTGCCGAACATTGGGACTGTATCGATAATGAGTCCGCTGACATTGAATCAACTTTCTTCCGTTGTCATTGAATTCATGGAAGATGAAGAGAATGAAGCAAGGAAGAATGATACATGTTTGGCATGCTTCTCTGAGTTCTCTCTTGCCAAGTTGTCTTGGTCAGGTTTTTGGCAATAATCTAAGCGGATCAGAAAAATTGGTACTTATAGATGACCTCATATTTTTGGGATAAGACTTGGATGCTGATATTTTGTTGCGTAATCATATTGTACCTATAAGTTTATTTAAGACTATTTTGTAGGATTAAGTGTTTCTTTTAGTACAATGTTTGTTATTCTATGAATTGATGCTTTACATCAACGATCTTTGTAATATAAATTGAAGGTGTTATTCAGCACATCGCCTCAAAAAGGTGTGAGATTGGTGGAATTGATTTGACGAAGTTACTTGCTCAAGAACTTCACAAGTCCAATCCACTAGTAAACATCGACATTTCTGAGATTGAGAAATTGAAAGAGCATTATGCATGCTGTGCAGAAGATCAAGATGCCTTTGAAGAAACATATAATTCATGCCAAAAAGAGAAACACACCCTCCCAAATGGGCAGGTATTTTTCTATCCTAATTGTATGAAACTCGCATCTTTATCTTTTTCCCCATTATATTCATACTGACACTGATATGATTTCCCTATCGACCTCTACTATGTTGAGTTCCACATTTTCTTCCTTCGCTTGGCCTGGGATGTGTTCATCACTGACTCTCGAGCTGCTGTCACCCTCTGATCTTCCTACAGGCAAGCGGGTGTTTCAGAATGAGTAATAGAAGAGGATTTCCCCCAATCTTTCTGCATCTAATTTAGAATTGTTCTTCAAATCAGTCATTTAGGTTACTCATAATCGGTGCTTGAAGAAGGGTAGGTTGATTCTGAAAAAAAGTCTTGAGGAAAGTAACTATGTTAAGTTAATTGCATATCATACAATAACCAGTGCAGTAGTATATATCCGTTCTGTTGGTTCCAGTACTAACTCCATTGATTGAACAATTTGGCAAACATAATTGGAATTGTTGCCTGGGAAAGTGATTTACCTCTTCTTTTGATCACATTCTTCAATCTCCTTTGGGTGGCACAATCATACTCGTTTTTGTACCAGTAAGTGCAACTGATTCTATCCCAAGCTGATTAAAACTGCTTGAGCCTAGCTTGTTTGAGCGTGTTCATATGAAAACAAGACTAGGGGTGGGTCGGGTCGGGTCGGGTCGGGTTCGGGTCGGTTGAGACATAGGTATAAAGGGCAAAACACCCAACCCGAACCCGACCCGTTTAATAAACGGATCAAAAACTTAAACCCAAACCCGACCCTGCTAATAAACGGGATGACCCGACCCGACCCGTTTAACTCGTTTACTAAACAGGTCGGGTCGTGTCAGGTCGGGTTGGCTCATGTTGGGTCAACAGAACCCATGTAAACCTGTCGGGTTGGGTCGGGTCGGTTCGGGTTGGCTCGGGTCGGGTTGACACGTTCCATTTGGTAAACGGGTCAAGTTGGGTTATAAGTACAAACCCGAACCCGACCCATTAAATAAACAGGTCAATCGGGTCGACCCATTTATGACCCAAACCCGTTTAGGCCAAACCCAAACCCGCTAAATTCGGGTTGGGTTCGCTGGTGGGGTCAAGGATTGCCACCCCCAAATAAGACAAAACTTGATCTCAAGCTTGACACCAGAAATTTTCTAATATTGACTTAAAACTCAAGCTTATAGTTCGGCTTGATAAAAAATTGTTTAGGCTTGAAATTGAAATTACACTTGCTAAATGATAACAATGCATGACTGTGAATTAAAACTAACTTTTGAATTGCCAATCATTTGTTGAGGTTTGATGTAAGAATCAACCTAAAGAGCTACAGTAGTTTTAACTTGGCTTGTTACTCTAGTTTTAAAATCAAGTTTTACCTTAGTTTGCTAGCTAGAACATATGAGTTCCAAAAAGCTACAGTTTGAGCTCTTCTTGAACACCTTGCTTAAATTTAGATCCCCAGTTCCCACTCGTCATGTACAAATTAAGCCACACACATAACAAAAATGAAGCCTTATTCCATATTATTTCCATCACAAACAAATACAGACAACCACCAAAAAAAGGATCCATAAAGTAAATCCAAATGGTTGGATGATATTTTGCGGTTTCTTTATGCGACCCAAGTGTCTTTTTTGAATCTCTAAAATAAGTTTGAGGCGTGTTTCAGGTGATAACGATTGAAAGAGAAAGGTAGTGAAGCACTATTTCAGATGTTCGTAGTATCTCAAATGTTGACCAGCTGGTTCGTAGTATCTCAAATGTTTCATCCGAGAACCATCGTCAGCTACTTGAAAATACTGTGTTGTGTGGTGGTACCTCTTCTATGGCTGGTATGGGTTTCTTTTCCTTAGAGCCCTATTTTATATTTTTGAGAAATTATCAATATGGCTAGCACTGTTTTAAAACTCGGAAAAACTCGAACGAGTCGGACCGAATCGACTCGACTCGGACAGATTTCGAGTCGAGTTATTTGGATAAAACTCGACCGGGTCAGACCGAGTTTACTCGACTCGGCTGACTTTCGAGTCAAGTCCGAGTTTCGAGTTTTTTAACAATGATGGCTAGAATCATAACTCTAAAGTAAATGAAGCTGTTCGTATTTATTTCAGCTATGGGGTATATCCGTATATGATGGTCTATGTGGATCTTTGGATAATGTAAATTATCTCATTTTTTATTATTGGAATTGTTTTTATTTTAATTCAAAACCTAAAAGGAAAATGCAGTTGTGGTTTTGAAGAGGAAAATTTTTACCATATTTTCACTGATCTTATCTTGACAAGGAAAACTCAACTATGGCTTTTAACATTACACCTCACCAACATGAGAAGTGCTTTTATGCTACTCTGCATTTCAAACCAACTCTCATATTAGACATTTCCATTTCATTTTAGATGAATGCAGGCTATTAACCATCTGACTGAGCCATTTTGAGCATTTCTTTGGTGCAGTAGTTTTAGTCGATAATTGGATATGATTCGCTTCATGGTTTGTTCATATAGAGGAGGATTTTATGATATACAATGGTAAAGGAGAATTGAAGAAATATAATCACTCATGAGGGTGGTTGGATCTTAATTCGAATAGTATACATATGGCTGAATCATGAATCCATGATAGTGTGGATAAACATATGCTATTATTAAATTTAGGAGGGTCTACTTCATCAGGTCCCAAAGACTAGCAATTTAATCTTTAGCAAGTTTTAGTGCGTTAATTCCTAATGCAGTACAATCAATCATGCTCTTATGTGTACCTGTTTTTGCATATTTTACAAGTAGGTCTTTTATGTCAAGGAATCTAAAAGGCATTGGCCACAATCAAGCCTTATCCCCCTCAGAGTATTTGGCTGCAGATTACAACTCTAATCAGGAAGTATCTTTGAAAGGGTTGAGCAGAAATTTGCCTCCAGTTGTCAGCTTGACATCAACCCTCGAATCTTTCTTGCCAAGGCTTTGGCAAGAGAAGAGGGCTCACATGAAATCTAAAAGAGTAGTTGTTGGGCAGGTTAATGAACAATGTCAAAGGATCAAACTCTTTGGTAAGAATACAATATTCAACCTAGCATTGTAAGAAGAATACATAATAAAATCATTAGATTTAAGAATTGTACCAATATAATTTTTGTGTTGGGGGTTTATTAGGGTTTGAGATTCGGGTTTAACTGTGTGAACAAATTGAACGGTTTAGTTGGTTTGGGTGGTTCATGTTCGGGACCAACTGCTTCAGTTAATTTTTTTTTTAAATGAAATGTGGATTTGATTCAACCAATTCAGGTTTGATTTAATTGATTCGACTTATTTGGCCCAATTCGAGCTTGATTTAGTTGAATCGGGTCTAATTCGGCTTTGCTTGACTGTGATGTGACCAAATCGGATTCGAACAATGCAAACCAAATCCGACCCAGGCTGAATCGAGACGTATTTTGCGTTCGTCTTCAAAACCCAAATCGGTTCGATGATTCAATTCTGTTTTTATTGGCCAAAACCCAAATCGGTTCGATGGTTCAATTCAGGCTCAGACGAATGGTCAACCATGTTTTAATAGCAGATAGAATTTCTGCATGACTTCAAAATTCGAAAATCTTTAAAGAGGATTTTTATCCATTTGATACTCTCTAAAACAGGGATTGATAAATTTGATAAATGTTTCTAGTTCAATCCAAGTTGTACTGATACTTCGTCCGCTGGTACCCACTCAGGTTTCTTTCCATTTTGAAGAATCCTTCTTGTTTATTGTATTATACCTTCTTGTTCATAAGTTCTTTCTTGATGCCCTAATATAAAATTTATTGTTTTTCGACCATGTGCCAACATTATATTTTCTTTTGTCCTTTTTCTGTATCATGCTTATTTTTTTACCCTTAAAAAGATCGCATGCACTTATGAACTCACGTGGAGTGCATGCTTAAGTAAAAAGGCTTTCTTTATTTCAGTTCAATAGTAACGGCAGCCAATGGCATGGTTCCAAGTTGCTTCAGCTCCTGAGATGCAAATATCATGTTAACACTGAGAGATCTCGAATGCTCTCTTTTATAATTACTGTATTATGTACCCTACAATCCTTGTACCAAGACTACCAACCCTTCTTATTACTAATGGATGGACCTTCTGCTCTTCTATGTTAGTCTGTTGCCAAGGGAGTAATTGCGCTTTGTATCATACATTATTTCACCATGCAGTTCACCATGTCTGTGGAGAATTAGTTATCATCTCATATAGTTGTTGCATCATTCAGGTTTCGAAGAGCGCTTCCAGTAGCACAATCATACTCGTTTTTGTACCAGTAAGTGCAACTGATTCTACCCCAAGCCGATTAAAACTGTGAGCCTAGCTTGTTTGAGCGTGTTCATATGAAAACAAGACTAGGGGTGGCAATGGGTCGGGTCGGGTCGGGTTCGGGTCGGTTGAGACATAGGTATAACTGTATAAGGGCAAAACACCCAACCCGAACTGGTTCGGGCCCAACTGTTTCAGTTGATTTTTTTTTAAAAAATAAAATATGGATTTGATTCAACCAATTCAGGTTTGATTTAATTGATTCGACTTATTTGGCCCAATTCGAGCTTGATTCTATTGCATTGTTTCAACTACAAGCTTATCTTGCCTTTCTCGAGCAACAAATCATATATGTTGCTCTATATAAATCTCTTCTAGTAGATCCTCATTTAAAATATCCTTCTTTACATTTATTTTGTTGAATTACCATGTGTGATTGCTTGCAACAAATATACGCGCACACACACACAGACAGACAATGTAGGAGGGTCTACTTCATCAGGTCCCAAAGACTAGCAATTTAATCTTTAGCAAGTTTTAGTGCGTTAATTCCTAATGCAGTACAATCAATCATGCTCTTATGTGTACCTGTTTTTGCATATTTTACAAGTAGGTCTTTTATGTCAAGGAATCTAAAAGGCATTTGGCTGCAGATTACAACTCTAATCAGGAAGTATCTTTGAAAGGCTTGAGCAGAAATTTGCCTCCAGTTGTCAGCTTGACATCAACCCTCTAATCTTTCTTGCCAAGGCAACTTGGGCAAGAGAAGGGCTCACATGAAACCTCAAAGAGTAGTTGTTGGGTAGGTTCATGAACAATGTCAAAGGCTCAAACTATTTAGTAAGAATACAAGGTTCAACCTAGCATTTCATGTAAGAAGAATACATAATAAAATCATTAGATTTAAGAATTGTACCAATAGAATTTTAGTATTGGTTTGAACTGTGTGAACAGATTGAACGGTTTAGTTGGTTTGAGTGGTTCATGTTCGGGCCCAACTGCTTCAATTAATTGTTTTTAAAAAAATGAAATGTGGATTTGATTCAACCAATTCAGGTTTGATTTAATTGATTCGACTTATTTGGCCCAATTCGAGCTTGAATCGGGTCTAATTCGGCTTTGCTTGACTGTGATGTGACCAAATCAGATTCGAACAATGCAAACCAAATCCGACCCAGACTGAACCGGCGAACCGATTCTGAAAAGACGTATTTTGCGTTCGTCTTCAAAACAAAAATCGGTTCAATGGTTCAATTCAGTTTTTATTGGCCAAAACCCAATCGGTTCGATGGTTCAATTCAGGCTCGGACGAATGGTCAACCATGTTTTCATTACACCCTACGAAGAACAACTCTTCTTTTAGGGAGCAGAGAGAATTTCTGCATGTCTTCAAAATTCGAAAACCTTTAAAGAGGATTTTTATCCATTTGATACTCTCTAAAACAGGGATTGATAAATTTGATTAATGTTTCTAATTCAATCCAAGTTGTACTGATTTTGAAGAATCCTTCTTGTTTATTGTATTATACCTTCTTGTTCATAAGTTCTTTCTTGTACCCTAACTGTAGAATTTATTGTTTTTTGACCATGTGCCAACATTATCTTTTCTTTTGTCCTTTTTCTGTATCATGCTTATTTTTTTACCCTTAAAAAGATCGCATACACTTATGAACTCACGTGGAGTGCATGCTTAAGTAAAAAGGCTTTTCAATAGTAAGGGCAGCCAATGGCATGGTTCCAAGTTGCTTCAGCTCCTGAGATTGAAATATCCTGTTAACACTGAGAGATCTCGAATGCTCTCTTTTTTATAATTACTGTATTATGCCTACAATCCTTGTACCAAGACTACCAACCCTTCTTATTACTAATGGACATATACCTTCTGCTCTTCTATGTTAGTCTGTTGCCAAGGGAGTAATTGCGCTATGTATCATACATTAGTTGTTCATGCAGTTCACCGTGTCTGTGGAGAACTAGTTGATTCTAATCTAGTTGTTGCATCATTCAGGTTTGGAAGAGCGCTTCCCGAAAGAAGCCAATCTATGCTCTTCGTACGCACGTCCGTCTTTAGTAAAGGTATCTTCTATTCTCTATAATCTGATTTTCTATTGCTATCACCCAATCGTCGCATTGGAAGGACATGATATGGATATTGTATTCCTTCTTTCAGCCTCCTGAGAACTCAGCCTGGATGGGGGGGTGCTACACTCGCTAAAATTATTTTCCCTCAAAACCAGCACATCACTAAGGCAGACTACGATGAGACAGGACCTGCAATCGTTCACAGGAAGTGCTTTTGAAACCTGCGAGTTAATATGGAATATGGAGACATCACCTTATCCATCATGTGAAATATTTTCCTGGTAAATATCAAGAAATGTCTTACCCATTTTTCCTTACTATCAAAAGAACTTGTTACTCCAGCTCGATAAACTTTCCCAACCATATGAAGATTTGAACTTGTTGGCTATATGGAGGTTTGAAATCTTTTGTAACAGTTTTATATTACTCGAAGCTTATGTGTTTTCTCAAAGAGAAAACATAGGACAAATAGGTGGAAGGGGTGGCTACTGGTATATTACAATGACATAATGTTTGTCTGCTTTTTTATTTTTATTTTTTGTACTACTTTTCAGTTTTATTCTAAATGATCGAGTCAGCATTTTCAGGTTCTTATTTGAAGTCAAGTCTGATAGGCTTTCATATGCATTCGAGCGTGACGCTAATTATTATTCCCATTTTTCGAAGCAAGATTGGGATATCCCACTGTTTTCTATATGGATTTATTTTGAATTGTCTCTGCTTTTAAATAAAGTATGAGTAAATTTGAACTTTATTCAATTTTTCATATCGCTGTTTTATACCATGGTTAAAATCTCTCTCTCTCTCTCTCTCTCTCTCTCTCTCTCACACACACACACACACACACACACACACACACACACACACACACACACACAAAAGTACTCACATTGGTGCCTGGTTTTTTTTCTTTTCCCTGCAGACCTGTCTGTAGGGGCCAAGGCCGGCCGACAATGCAGCAGAAGAGATATTGACCTCTTAACTTGTAAAAGTGTAAGACTATGGAAGACTTTGTCCTCTTATTTATGTTCAGCATTCCTTCACATAATCTCTTGCCCCTTCCTCATTAGTCACGAGCGAGCCATGCCACATTGCATGGGAGGAACTGATCCTTTTGAGCTTTCGATTCTAGGCCATCTGTCGGGCTCCATCCGGGTTCTCCTTCGCATCACCGGATACATGGTGACCTTTTCCTCTTCCGGGGCAAGGACAGCCATCCATCCGGGTTCTCCTTCGCATCACCGGATACATGCCTGTTGTCCGGGCCTGAGCTACATGCAAATTCTCCTAATCTTGGATTTTTCCTAATTTTTCAATAATTTGAAGGTTTGATTCATGGATGTTGTAGCAATGGAAAGTTTTTTTTTTTGGTGGTACATGGACCCTAGTTAGGGACCCAATAGTCATCACCACACAGATGTGCAGTTACACCACAGGAAGTCATCACCACCTGGCCCACAGGAAGTCATCACCACCTGGCCCACAGGAAGCCACTGCGCCGAGTAAAGGGAGGGAGGGGCCTGCCTGCGCTGATGTGCCGGCTGAGAACAGGTGTCGAACTGCCCAGTAGAAAGGGAAAGTTGTGACAGGCATTGCTCATCATAATTTTTTTTTGGGGATTTGCAAACTCATCCCAAGTCATAGGTATTATTGCATATACTTTTCAATAATTGCATATACTTCCACCCTACCCTAAACCTAACCCTAACCCCCTAAAACCTCCCGACCCTAACCCTAATAACACCCCTAACCTAAACCCTAACCTTACCCCCTTAACCCTAAACCAAAACCTAAAACCCTAACCCCTCCTAACCCTAAACCATAGAACCACCTAAACCACACCTAAACCTAAACTCTAAACCCCCATATAAACCTAACCTAACCTAACCCAACCCTTAACCCTAACCCCCTAAACCTCTAAACCCCTCTAAACCCCTAAAACCTCCCGACCCTAACTAACCCCTAATCCACCCCCTACCCTAAACCCACCCCCTAAACCCTATAAACCCCCTACTAATCCAACCCTAACCCCTAAAACCCCCTACCCATAACCAACCACGACCCCGTAACCCAACCCAAACCTCGTAACCTAAACAACCACCCAACCTAACCCAACCCGGTAACCTAACCCTAAACCCCCCTAACCTACCCACCACGCTAACCCTAACCCTAAACCCCACACCCCTTGTTCCCCTAACTAACCCCTAATCCACCCCCTACCCTAAACCCACCCCCTAAACCCTATAAACCCCCTACTAATCCAACCCTAACCCCTAACCCTAAACCCTAAACCCTAAACCCTAACCCCTAAAACCCCCTACCCATAACCAACCACGACCCCGTAACCCAACCCAAACCTCGTAACCTAACCCCTAAACAACCACCCAACCTAACCCAACCCCGTAACCTAACCCTAAACCCCCCTAACCTACCCACCACGCTAACCCTAACCCTAAACCCCACACCCCTTGTTCCCCTAACCAAACCTAACTAAACCCAACACCCCTAACGCCCTAACCCACCTACGCCAACAACCCCACCCCTAACCCCTAAACAACCCCTAACCTAAAACCCCGCTCTAACCTATCCCTAACGCCCCTAACACCCTAACCTACCCCCCCACCCCTACTGATACCCAACGCCCCTAACCCTCTAACCTATCCCCTAACCTACCCCACCCCTAAACCCACGCCCTAACCCTAACCCCTAACCTAACCTAACCCACTAACCTAACCTACACCTATCCCTAACCCCACCCCTAACCTAAATCCCTAACGCCCTAACCTAAAACCCTAACCTAAAACGCTAACCCTATAACCCCACCCCTAACCCTAACTACCCCCTAACCCTAAACCTAAGCCTAAACCTAAAACATCCCAAGTACTAGGTAGACTGCTCACCATGATGGTAAGTTGCTCATAAACATAGCCCGAGAATTAGGCCACCTGAATGACGGATAAGTTGTGTTAAACATATATTTCCCCTCAACGTCAATAAATCTTCTATAACTTATTCCTTAGCTTATTTGACAAAGTTCCTCGTGAAAGAGCAGAAGAGAATCAACAAGAACAATGTGAGCTCCTTTGTTGACAAAGTTCCACCTGGTTTCTGTCCATCGACCATTGCAAATCAGCCAACAAGAATAATGTTAGCTCCTTTGTTGACAAAGTGATGAGTTTCTTTGATCAAGAAAAGTTCCAGGCTGCAAAATTTCAAACAGATTCCGCCAATCATGCAACTACAACAAATTGTGGAAAACGATCATGCAATACTACAACAAATCATTTACCTCAAATTGGCGAAGCCAAATTTTCTTGCTGAATATCTTTCTTGTTTGATATCACTGACTGAAGAAAACATTTCATTTCACTTTGCATTTTATGATAATTTTCTTGCTGAATATCTTTCTTTTTGCATTTTCCTCCCAGACCTTCCCATTCTTGTTGGTTTAACCGCCTATATAACAATTATCATCAGTTGGCAACCAACTATACAATTAGAATCAACATGTCTCATCAAAATGATTGAAGGCCAAGAATGAGGGGCATGTTAAGAAGGCTTGTTAGTGGACGAAATTGATGAGAAGGCTGGAAGAAAAAAAGCCAAGTAGTGGCCATGAATATTTATCATAAAATGCAATACCTTGAGTTTGCAAACCTGCAGCTCACCTTCTTAACTGCAGCTCACCTTCTTAACTGGAGCATTCTTAACCTAGAGAGAGAGCGGGCTCTAGGTTAAGTTTAACCACCTCAGCTCCTTCCCCTGTAACAAAGACAGAATGTGTTATAGTTAAAGTATCGGCACAATCTTTCTTTATAGTTACAAAATTCCAAAATTTTCCACTGAAAAGCTGTAATTTTGAAATTGTTCGAAAAAAGATGAAATGTTGGATTTTGGTATAATATCATTTCGGCCCGGTCATTTTGTGATAACCAATTAGAAATAAAATTTAGTTTGATCATTTCGTATGAAAATTTTCAATTACTAACCGATCATATTCCAGTAGAATAAGATGGAATCATTAAGTATATAGATTAAAAAATATCATTATCTGAGGCTAAACAACTTCTATGAACTTCAATAGAATCTGAGGTATTAACAATTTCTGCACCCAGATTGAGAAATCTATCATTCTAGGCCTGTTAATGTGCCAAAAGCTGCCTTCATTCCATCATGACACAGACTGCATTAAGATGTTCTTCCTTGGTTTCGTCAGAGCAGGCCTAGAAGTTGCCTTACCATTGTTGCCCGTCACTTGGATCTCCTTCCCCTCGGCTTTCTTTCTTCTCAAGTTCCTGATCCAAGAGAAAAGATTTGAGGAACAGCTAATTATTTTTTTTAGCCAAAAAAAAAGAAGAGAACATCGAGCTCACTCTCAAAGGCATCGAGAGGGGTAGTACTTCTCAATTCCTTGACCTCGTGTTCTAATTTGTTCACAGAGTTCTTGCATCTTCTCCAACGTCAAGGTTCTGATTGCAAGATCAGATACTTGTTTTGTGGCGTCTCACTTGGTGCCTGGTGCCAAATTGCCCACCCAGCTGCAAAAGGTTGATGTTGTTGCTACCCACATAATCTTGAGCCATCCCAATAATGGTACTTGCCAAACTCTGCTCACCATGAATGTTCGGAAACATAGCCCGAAAATTGGGCCACCTGAATGACGGATAGATTGCGTTAAACATATATGTTTCCCCTCAACGTCAATAAATCTTGCGCTGATGCGGTTTCAGTCAATGAGAACAATATGAGCTCCTTGTTGTTTGATGAGTTTTTCTCTTTGATCAAGAAAAGTTCCAGGCTGCAAAAATTCAAACAGATTCCGCCATGTTATCCAAATTGTGGAAAACGATCATGCAATACTACAATGAATCATTTACCTCAAATTGGCGAAGCCAATTATTCCTAGCCCATATCTTTTTCTTGCTGAATGCTAGCTCAATTGCATCCCCATCCTGTTCATCAGCCCACACAAAATCTTCCTTGTGTTTGTCAATATCACTGAAGTACTCCTTCCCTTCTTTCGATGTACTTGTACCCAACCCCTGCGAGGAGGTCGGTATTAGTTAGAAATGACTGAAGAGGACATAAAACACTTCAGGTAAGGTGCAGGGGGGATTCATTTCACTTTGTACAACAAAAACCTTGTCCAGCCATTTGCCTCCCAGACTTTCCTTCCATCCTTCGAACTCGGGCATCGAGTAGAAGGCCATGACCTTCCCATTCTTGATGGTTGCCTAATTATCATCAGTTGGCGTCCAATTAATATCAAAATGTCTCATCAAAATGATTTTAAGGTCTGCCAAGAATGAGGGGATTTTAAGCAGTGAAGGCCAAAATGAGTGGATGAAATTGATCAGTAGGTCTTTGATGTGGGAGCATTTTCTTGCACCGGCACAGGAACATTTTCTTGTAAAACACCAAAATTTTATTAAAACATCATCGAGAATGAAAGAAGCTCTCGGTATTCATTCTCGTAAACAACCTGGTCTGTCATTATCATGAGATGGCCATATCTTAATGACAAGCATGTCAAGCATACAAGATTATGTGGTTACGTCCTACTACAGAGATTCCTGCCATATGCGAAACAAGCATTCAAGGGTTGAAATGCTCTAGACTAGAGTCGATCGATCGATACTCACAGCGAGAGCCTTGGCTGAGTATCCTTCTATCAAAATCAAGGTACACTGGCATTGTTAGCATCCTCAAGCTTTGGAATGTTGGTAAGCCTCTGTCTCTTAGTCCCATCTGCTTGAAGTCTCCACAATTCCAGATTTTGCAACTGCAAGTTACAAAAAGTTTGAATTAATATCGACTTGAGTCCCCAAATTCAGCTTCTTAAACAATTAACCCATTTGAACAAGGACTACTTCTAACCCTTCTTGAGGAACTCCTGCGAGAGCTTGCACTTTAATCCGAAGCTCCTCTGACGAGTAGGCAAGGTCTCTTTCGTTTGTGAGTCGAATGCAGGGTTGTCGATGAGGGCATGGACCCACAAGTGGTTCCTCACAGTGTGGGCCAAGAGGTTGGTGTTCTTGGTCTTCCTGTTCACAATATTCATGGCTGGTGATCTGGTTCGTAACGTACTCCACATGGCTGCCGCCCTTTATCGTTGCGATCCCATTTACGAAGCTGACCTGAATAAACACGATCACAAGTTCTTGAGGCCATTCGAGAAAGTAACTGTGAATCACATTGCTCGAAAATAGAGATACCTGCTGAACTGGCCTTCACGCACAAACCTCCCACCGATCATTAACTTTCTCTGCGATCCTTATTTGCATCAACCATGACGAGAATAACTTTGTCAAATCAGCACAGATTTGAGAAACTTCATAAAAAGAATAACCCTATCTCCACAGATTTGAGAAACTTCATAAATGCATAACCCAAAACTCTGAATTTTTCTGTGATTTTTCTAAATAATGATCAGAATGAAGAACAGAGAAGAGATCAAAATTATTACATAACAAAAATAACCCAAATCTATAGGAATTATTGTAGACAAGAAAATCTAATCCAATCCATAAAATCAATAAGAGTTTAGAAACGATCAGCACAGAATCTGCTGAGTTCCAATCAAACCTCGGAATGGAGTCGGGCCTCGATTTGGAAGCGGTTTGGAGGTAGAGGTTGACGTATTCAGCAACCTCTACCTCCAAGGTCTTTCCTGTGAGGTCGACAACTCAATGTGTGACGACATCGTCCTCAAGATGGATGGACTTGGACAAGTCTGGCTTAAATGAGACCTTTATCAAAAGAAATGCTCAAAAACCCTTTCTCATAATTTCCTTAAAAGTTGGGAACAAAAAAGAGATCCGAAGAATTACATAACAAAAATACATAGAAAAGAATTGTAGAAAAGAGGATCTAATCCCTAAAACCCCTATCAAGATCAGGGTATTCAGTGATTTTTCTAAAAAATAATCAGAATGAAGAACCCAAAACTAGAAAGTGGAAAAATTAATGAGCAATACAGAAGCAATAGTCGGGAACAGAAAAGAGATAAAAAGAATTACAGAACAAAAATAATGATCAGAATGAAAGAACAGAGAAGAGAAACTTCATAAATGCATAACCCAAAACTCTGAATTTTTCTGTGATTTTTCTAAATAATGATCAGAATGAAAGAACAGAGAAGAGATCAAAATAATTACATAACAAAAATAACACAAATCTATAGAAAAGTAATGTAGACAAGAAAATCTAATCAATCCATACAGCCCCCAACAAGATCAAGTTCACAAGAGAGGATTAGGGTATTCGGTGATTTTTCTAAATAATGATCAGATCCACCCAAGTTATCTAAAAGGAACAAGAAAATATACCTGTCATCGGTGATCTGGATCACGAACTCGGTGGAGAAGATGTTGGAGAGCTTCGCCCCGTACCCGTTCCGCCCGCCGCTCGTCTTCTTGGTGAGGAGATGGCAGAAGATGAGCTCCGTCACGTAGACCCCCTCCTCCTGGTGGATCTCGATGGGGACTCCCTCCATCCCCATTATTGTAGACATTGCTGCAGTTGGCCTCGGGATCGATGTCGACCTTGACGGAATCCATGGAGGGATCCCGCTGCTTGTTGTCGGCGGCGTTGATGAGGATCTTGTCGAAGATCTTGTATAGGCCCGGGGTGTAGGTGACGGCGCGGTGGACCATCTCGCCGCCCTCGTAGACCCAGAGGATCTGGGTGTGCCTCTCTCGACGGAGCCGATGTAGGTGTCGGGGCGGAGGAGGATGTGCTCCAGCTGGGTCTTCTTCTTGGCCGCGACCGTTGCGGCGATGCCGGCGGCGGCGGCGGCGTTGTGGTCGCTGCTGGACTGGAGGGGAGCTTCTTGTCGGCGGACACAGAGATTGTGTCTGTGAGACTGGAGGGGGGTTTTAAAGAGGCGAGCACAACGGTCGAAATTTGAGTGAGGGGATTTGAATGGAGGGTGGAGGAGGTTCGCGATGGGAGATCGGACGGCTGAGATTGTTCGAGGTGGGTTTTGTTTGAATTTGCTAATGAAGAGGGCCATGGATTCCAATGAAATTACATAACCATGTTTGTCTCGTGTGGGGTCCCTCGGCGCAGGCGCTGAGGAGGAAGGAATAGGTGAAGCCGTTGGGTTGGGCGCGGTGCCTCTTCTTCACATCTGATTGTACAGAAGAAGGGAGGCGCCGCCGCCGGCAGCCCTGATCATCTGGTTGAAGAGGGTGGTGGTGGGCTCCACCACCTGGTCAAAAGCTTGGGCGGCGCCGTCGGTGGCCCTGATCATCTGGTGAAGAGGGTGTGGTATGCTGGAATGGGGAAGCTTACAGATGCACACCGTCTGTTTGACGATATTGCACACTGCGATGCAATATGTACACTGAGCCAAATCCAAAAGGGTTATGACTCGAGCTTGACTCATTCAAAGGCAGGCTTCCATCAGTGCATCAAGAACACAGCCCTACCTCTGAAGACAGAGAGAAAAAGAATGCCAACCACTTCTTTTGCAAAAGCAACCCACTTAAAAGATCAGTAAACTCCATTTGATTTTGAAAATTTCACAATTACCCCTAATTAATGCATGAGCATATTTACATGAGCTACACATAAACAATTGATCAAAACAAGATTAGTGAATGTTACAAGGAACAATTAACCTTAAAAACTTCTCTCTACACACCCCTTCCTTTTGATTAGCTGCTCATAGTGATCTAGTGACATGCGGGGTTGAGCTCCGCGCATCAAGCTTCTTCTGGGTCCTAAGTTTCAGGTCCATGAAGTCAGGTATCAAGCCGGGCTTCGTGATCTCCAAGTTCACGTCACATTGCCTCGCTAGCATCCTGATGATGGCAGACATGGGCGGCCGGAGCTTCGGGATGCCCTGCGTGGAGAGCAGGCCGACCTTCAAGAACTTGTAGGCCTCCTTCGCGTTGAAGTCGCTGCTCAGGGGAGAGTCCACAATCTTGGTTAGCTCCCCGCGCTCTTACAACGACCACGTCCACATCACTAGAATGTGGTGTCTACTGGTTGTCTGGACGAAGACGTTGGATCCGAAGCCGCTCGACACGATCCTCGCGTGCAGCTGCTCGCCTTGCATTAGGAGTGGTCCCTCGACGCAGGCGCTGAGGAGGAAGGAATATATGAAGCTGTTGGGCGCGACGCCTCTTCTTCGCATCTGATTGTACAGAAGAAGGGAGGCGGCGCTGCCGGTGGCCTTGATCATCTGGTTGAAGAGGGTGGTGGTGGACTCCATCACCTGGTCAAAAGCGATTGGTTATAAATTGCTAAAACAGAGATTAAGATGGCTATTATGATTTGCAAATACCAAATTTTGAGGGCAATAAAACAAGATGCAATTAGTTATGTTTGCTAACTTTGAAAATCAGCAATGACTACAGTTCACTTTTTATCAAAGGCTAATTTATTTAGATGAATTATAGCATGGAATATTTTGATAGAGAATCTAATTCTAGTAGCACTAGAGCAAACATAGAATAACTAATTTAGCAGATAAATGTATAGAGATGAAGGGAGAGGAAATAGCCTAGGTCAAGGCGCAAGACACTGTCCTAAGATTGTATTTGCCCTCCTCGGTGCCGGAGAGAGTTGGATGGCGGTGGCTGCGGGATGGTTTTAGGGATATGAGGTGGCAGAAGAGGGGCTTAGGGAAGTCCATCCGAGAGAGAGAGAGAGAGAGAGAGAGAGAGAGAGAGAGAGAGAGAGAGAGAGAGAGAGAGAGAGAGAGAGAGAGAGAGAGAGAGAGAGAGAGAGAGCAGGATTTTGGAAGCCAAAGGGGGTTGGACCGCAACGATTTTGAGGGGAAGTTCGGACTCATATTCATTTGCCATTCCAAAGTCATGAGATCTCGCAAACCAAACACGACCTTATATGCCAATGAAAAAAAAATTGGGTCTTGATGGTGCTTGAAAATTAGCACCAGCCTGCCATCAAAGTACACGAGATCGTCTTTGATTTAAGAGTTCGTCCCGTATCCCCTGGGAGTACACGAGGTCGTCTTCGATTTAAGAGTTCGTCTCGTATCCCTTGGAGGAGTCCAGCTCACTTTAGCCTCAAACTCGAATGAACAACGAAGTCCCAGGAGGGACCCGTGTCTCGGTAAGGGACTCGCAGGGTCAGCTCACAGGTTGCCCACCAACCGAAGCTGGGAAACCTGGGTCGCCAATCGCCTTGGCACGCGAGGCAGCCCACGATCAGCTCGCACGCAAGGCCACCAATGATCAGCTCACATGCGAGGCCTTGCATGATCCGAAAGAACACTTCAAAAGATGCATGATCTGATCATCTACAACTCGGATACTGGGGTCGCCCGCGAGATCGCCCACGATCAGCTCGCACGCGATGTATCGCCTTTTGTTCGAAGCTCAAATAGCACTTCAGAAGATTCAGCACCTAATCACCTACAGCTCGGATACTGAGGTCTCCTGCGATCGGCTCGCACACGAGTGAGCTCGCCCCACTAGGGAGATCACCCCCTATTGTAGGTAGGTATCTCATACCGTAAGGAGACTCTCACATGTCACCCACAGGCAGCTCACCGATCGTACGTTGCCCACAGATAGCTCGCCGATCGCACATCGCTTGCAGCATGTCTCTCCCACGTCGCTAGGGATGGCAACGGTGTGGTTTAAAACCGTGAACTGCGAAAAACCGCACCGCATGGTGCAGTTTTGGTTTGCCAAAATATAAAACCGTCACGGTGCGGTGCGGTTTCGATTTATGGTTTTGGTGTTACGGTGCGGTTTCGGTTTTGCCCAAAACCGTAAAAAACCGCACCATTTAGACCATTATAATGTTAAACCGCGGTGCACCGCACCGCATGGTGCGGTTTCAGTTTTACATATGTTACACCGTCACGGTGCGGGTGCGGTTTCGATATTGCGGTTCGGTGTTGTGGTGCGGTTTCGGTTTTGCCCAAAACCGCACCGAAACTGCACCGTTGCCATCCCTACACGTCGCTTGCAGCTAACTCCCCCGTGAGAGAGATCGCTCCCTTTCTTGTCAGTAGGTGTCCCATACCGCAAGATGTCATTAGATTGACAAGTGTCCTCGTCTTGGAGAAACTACGTGGACGATGTAGGCCAAGTTCGTTATGCGCAAACCTAAATGGTTCCACGTGAAAATCGACTCTCGATCTAAAGCCTTCCGGGGCACCACCTGGAGTGGACAAGACCGATGCATTCCCCCCCTCTCACGATCCCAGATAGCCAGCTGGCAAGCAAGATGACATAACGTATTTAACGACCCATGTGCGAACACGAAGGTGCACAAGAGACAAGCGGGCTGACACGTTTCGATCTGCAGTGGATGAGGAAAGACTATAAAGGTACAACCCCAGGTTCTTTCATGCTAGTAATAGCTCATGGGCCTTTTTTTTTACCAACAAACAATCAGGCGACGGATGGTGGCGCCTAGGGCACCTTGATCGATAAACGATAGTGTGCGGGTAGTGCTAGTAATCGACATGGATGGCAGCTTGGGGATAGTGGGCAGTAGTCATTGGCTGATGTCAAATTGTTCTGTGGACACGCATGTCGGTTGGGAGCGATCGACACACATCTAGGAAGCACCAGAGTCGATAGTCAGTGTATGGGACCACCGACGGAGGCGGTGGTGCCCTTATCAATATATACATGCGAGGTCTCGTAGTCAGTGACACATTCATTTATTTATTTTTCTTAAGTTGGGTACTCAAGTAATTTGTTGGGTGCAAAATAAAAACACCC
Source organism: Chamaelirium japonicum (assembly GCA_947650365.1). Lineage (NCBI taxonomy): Eukaryota > Viridiplantae > Streptophyta > Magnoliopsida > Liliales > Melanthiaceae > Chamaelirium > Chamaelirium japonicum. Next base: position 33,630,927 of record OX393549.1, read on the forward strand.
TAAATAATGGCCTTTCTTGACCTTGCCCCTGGTTAATTAGGGTAATTAAAAATTACCCCGTCAATCTTAATTTTAAAGTCTTATCACCTGTCAGCGTGATGCATAATGCCCTTTTGCAATGGGAAAGTGGATTCTATGGTTAGTAAAACTTAAAAATTAGGTTAACAACAAAAGAAAACTTAAAAATTACAACAAATTACACTTTGACCCTTGAGATCTATGTTTATTACACTTTTCAACTTGAGATTTTCGAAATAACACTTTGACCCCTTTCAGATATATTTATTTGTTATAAATTTATTAAAAATATGATTTGTTTAAAGACATAAAAAAAAAGGCATTTCATTAATTTAATTTCAAGTTATAATTGCAAAAAGATCCTTAAGATTAAGATTTTTCAATAGAATGCTAAGTTTTAAGGACCATTTAATTCGTAGCTCATCACAAAACAACAATGATTCTACAATAGCGATTGCCAACGTCGGAGAGTGACCAAACAACCAAGAGTGGAAAGTTTACCCTGAAATTATGGGTGGATCATTTCATCCAGCAAAGCTAATGCCTGTAGATCCCATGGAAGACCATGAGAGAAAGTCACCACATTCATTGGTTCGGCACACGCAGAGCTTTACACGATGCTGTTGGCGGATCGGCACGCCACACGAGACAGGTATCGTTATGTAATTTCATCCAAAGCCATGGCCCTTTTCATAGCAAATTCAAACAAAACCCGATTGGGGCTATTGGCTCACCAATTTTTGCTCTCCAAACACCATGTGAAAGTTTTTTTTATTATAAAATTACCCCCAAGTAAAATGACTAAAACGATCAGTTTTTTTATTATGTTCGAGACACATTCGGACGACCAGGGCTGAACAAGGTACAATATGTTTAGCCGACCAGAGCCGAACAAATTAACACACCTCCAATTTTTTAAAAATCATATATTACCCTTCTTCCCCAAATTACTCCACACACACACATCCAAATCCCAACACCCTACCTCCACCATCAACTGCTCCGACGAGCTCGTCTCCGCTCTTCGCCCCTCTCCGAGCTCATCTCCTCCCCGAGCTCACCCCCTCCCCGAGCTTTCCCATCCCTCCCCGAGCTCACCTCCTCTCAAAGCTTCCCCGTCCAGATGACGAGCTCCTCTGTTTGTCGTCATCTACCGGCATCCAAACCTTATATTCGGCCGACCAGAACCGAACATTATACAGTGCGTTCGGCCACCCAACATGGTACAGTATGTTCAATCATGGTCGGCCGAACATATTGTACCTTGTTCGGCTCTGGTTCGCCGAAAGTGTCTCGAGAATTAAAAAAAAAACTGATCCTTTTGGTCATTTTATTTGGGGATAATATTATAATAAAAAAACTTTCAAATGATGTTTGGAGAGCAAATATTGGTGTGTCAATAGCCCCACTCCGAACCTCACCTCGAGCAACGTCAGCCGCCCGATCTCCCATCGCGAACCTCCTCCACCCTCCATTCAAATCCCCTCGTATAAAAATTTCAACCGTTGTGCTCGCCTCATTAAAACCCCCCATTTCTCACAGGCACCATCTGTGTCCGCCGACAAGAAGCTCCCCCTCCAGTCCAGCAGTGCCCACAACGCCGCCGCCGCCGACGGCATCGCCGCGACGGCCACAGCCAAGAAGAAGACCCAGCTGGAGCACATCCTCCTCCGCCCCGACACCTACATCGGCTCTGTCCAGAGGCACACCCAGATCCTCTGGGTCTACGAGGGCGGCGAGATGGTCCACCGCCCCGTCACCTACGCCCCGGGCCTCTACAAGATCTATGAAGAGATCCTCGTCAACGCCACCGACAACAAGCAGCGGGATCCCTCCATGGATTCCGTCAAGGTCGACATCGATCCCGAGGCCAACTACATCAACATCTACAACAACGGGGATGGAGGGAGTCCCCATCGAGATCCACCAGGAGGAGGGGGTCTACGTGCCGGAGCTCATCTTCTGCCATCTCCTCACCGGCAGTAACTACGATGACAACACCAACAAGAAGACAACCGGCGGGCGGAACGGGTACGGGGCCAAGCTCTCCAACATCTTCTCCACCGAGTTCGTGATCCAGACCGCCGATGGCAAGAGGCAGAAGAAGTACAAGCAAGTATATTTCTTGAATCCTGTCCTCAGAATCTTGTCACCTTAGATCTTGATTTGTTGGCGGTTTTATGGATTGGATTAGATTTTCTTTTCTACATTACTTTTCTATAGATTTGGGTTATTTTTGTTATGTAATTATTTTGATCATTATTTAGAAAAATTCAGAGTTTTGGGTTATGCATTTATGAAGTTTCTCAAATCTGTGGAGATAGGGTTTTATGAGAATTTCTTTTTTTTTTGTTCTGTAATTCTTTTGATCTCTTTTCTGTTCCTGACTATTGCTTCTGAGTATTGCCCATTGATTTTTCCCCTTTCTGGTAAATTCAGAGTTTTGGGTTCTTTCATTCTAATTATTTTTTAGAAAAATCATTGAATACAATTCTTTTTTATGTATTTTTGTTATGTCTTCTTCGGATCCTCTTTTCTACAATTCTTTTCTATGTATTTTTGTTATGTAATTCTTCGGATCTCTTTTTTGTTCCCAACTTTTAAGGAAATTATGAGACAGAGTTTTTGAGCATTTCTTTTGATAAAGATCTCATCTAACAAACAATATGGGGAAGAAGACTGAGCCATCCATTACCAAATGCAAGGAAAGTGAGAACTGGACTAAGGTCACGTTTAAGCCTGACTTGTCCAAGTACATCCATCTTGAGGACGATGTCGTCGCGCATGAAGAAGCGAGTCGTCGACCTCACAGGAACCCTCGAAAAAGACCTTGGAGGTAGATGTTGCTGAATACGTCAACCTCTACCTCCAAACCTCTTCCAAAACGAGGCCCGACTCCATTCCGAGGTTTGATTGGAACTCAGCAGATTCTGTGCTGATCATTTCCAAAACGAGGCCCGACTCCATTCCGGAGCTCATCTTCTGCCATCTCCTCACCGGCAGTAACTACGATGACAACACCAACAAGAAGACAACCGGCGGGCGGAACGGGTACGGGGCCAAGCTCTCCAACATCTTCTCCACCGAGTTCGTGATCCAGACCGCCGATGGCAAGAGGCAGAAGAAGTACAAGCAAGTATATTTCTTGAATCCTGTCCTCAGAATCTTGTCACCTTAGATCTTGATTTGTTGGCGGTTTTATGGATTGGATTAGATTTTCTTTTCTACATTACTTTTCTATAGATTTGGGTTATTTTTGTTATGTAATTATTTTAATCATTATTTAGAAAAATTTAGAGTTTTGGGTTATGCATTTATGAAGTTTCTCAAATCTGTGGAGATAGGGTTTTATGAGAATTTCTTTTTTTTTTGTTCTGTAATTCTTTTGATCTCTTTTCTGTTCCTGACTATTGCTTCTGAGTATTGCTCATTGATTTTTCCCCTTTCTGGTAAATTCAGAGTTTTGGGTTCTTTCATTCTGATTATTTTTTAGAAAAATCACTGAATACAATTCTTTTTTATGTATTTTTGTTATGTCTTCTTCGGATCCTCTTTTCTACAATTCTTTTCTATGTATTTTTGTTATGTAATTCTTCGGATCTCTTTTTTGTTCCCAACTTTTAAGGAAATTATGAGACAGAGTTTTTGAGCATTTCTTTTGATAAAGATCTCATCTAACAAACAATATGGGGAAGAAGATTGAGCCATCCATTACCAAATGCAATGAAAGTGAGAACTGGACTAAGGTCACGTTTAAGCCTGACTTGTCCAAGTACATCCATCTTGAGGACGATGTCGTCGCGCATGAAGAAGCGAGTCGTCGACCTCACAGGAACCCTCGAAAAAGACCTTGGAGGTAGATGTTGCTGAATACGTCAACCTCTACCTCCAAACCGCTTCCAAAACGAGGCCCGACTCCATTCCGAGGTTTGATTGGAACTCAGCAGATTCTGTACTGATCGTTTCTAAATTTTTATTGATTTGACAAAGTTTTTGTCGTCATGGTTAATGCAAATCAGGATCGCAGAGAAAGTTAATGATCGGTGGGAGGTTGCGTGAAGGCCAGTTCCAGCAGGTATCTCTATTTTCGAGCAACGTGATTCACAGTTACTTTCTCGAATGGCCTCAAGAATTCGTGATCGTGTTTATTCAGGTCAGCTTCGTAAATGGGATCGCAACGATAAAGGGCGGCAGCCATGTGGAGTACGTTACGAACCAGATCACCAGCTATGTGATGAATATTGTGAACAAAAAGACCAAGAACGTCAACCTCAAGGCCCACACTATGAGGAACCATTTGTGGGTGTATTGCCCTCATCGACAACCCTGCATTCGACTCGCAAACGAAAGAGACCTTGCCTACTCTCGTTAGGGGAGTTTCGGATCGAAGTGCGAGCTCTTGCAGGAGTTCCTCAAGAAGGGTTAGAAGTAGTCCTTGTTCAAATGGGTTAATTGTTTAAGAAGTTGAATTTAGGGACTCAAGTCGATATTAATTCAAACTTTTTGTAACTTGCAGTTGCAAAATCTGGAATTGTGGAGACTTCAAGCAGATGGGACTAAGAGACATAGGCTTACTATGCCGGTGGGAGGATTGCTGATAAGTGTACCTTGATTTTGACAGAAGGAGACTCAGCCAAGGCTCTCGCTGTGAGTATTGATCTGCTCTAGTCTAGAACATTTCATTGTATATACACGAGGGATGTGGTAATATCATTCCCTCGCGTATGCTTGTTTTGCAGATGGCCGGAATCTCTGTGGTAGGACGTAACCACTATGGTGTTTTCCCACTGAGGGGTAAGCTTCTGAATGTTAGGGAAGCAAGCCACAAGAAGATAATGGAGATCGTTTTCCACAATTTGGACGTATTGCATGATCGTTTTCCACAATTTGAATAACATGGCGGAATCTGTTTGAATTTTTGCAGCCTGGAACTTTTTCTTGATCAAGAGAAAAACTCATCAAATACAGAGGCTAGCCAAGGGTAACCTAGGGTGGGTTGGTGTTAGGTAACGGGGTTAGGCTTAGGGTTAGAGTTAGGTTAGGGTATAATATATAATAGGGTTCTAAAAATAAGGAAATTATGGGGAGCAGAAGAAAATTCTTAAAAAAAGCAGCAACAATAATTAGAGTGGTCGGATGTACCTTGAATGATTTCTTCGGAGTATTAGGTGTTTTTTTCTTCTAAAATGGTAGGCGGTCCCGGGTTAGAGCCACCCGGAGTTAGAGCATCTACAACGGGCTCCGAGCGGAGCTCTGAAGGAGGAAGTGGCACACGAAAGCAATTCCTCCGCTCCAACCTGCTCCGAACGGAGGTCTGAAGTCCTACGTGGCGCACCACGTAAGCCATGTGTGGTCAGGACCTCCGAAGGCCTCCACATACAACAGAGGTCCTTCAGAGGCTCTGAAGGAATAAAAAATTCTACATTTTTATAAAAAAACCCCCAAACCTTTGATGTACCGTAGAAACAACAACAATGTTATTCCATTAGATTTAACTCCCCCCTTATATTGCACCGTGGATAATGTAGTAATCAATCTTGATAGTTATGAGTTATGACCTTTAATAATTTTGCTATGACCTTTAAGCAATAATATTTGGCTACAAGCCCTTATAAATTTTGATAGTTATGACCTTTAATGATTTTGTGGTGTTCTATATGGTGTCAAGCCAATATACTTGCTTACATTGATAACTTTTATTTTGATCCGTGTCTGAATATTTAATAATTCCATCTTCTTGAGCACTTAAAAAATATCATTTTATATTCTTTGCCAAAATTTTGTATGTATGAGGAATATGATAAAATGCAAATTATAGTAAGAAAAACTTATACATGTGCATGTATATTTACATGAGTGTGTGTATACCGCCTAGGCACTACTTCGTCTAGATAGGCCAAAACAACTAGGCATCGCTTAGGCGCTTTGACTACACTGATATAAGGTTTTTACTAAAAAAATGTATTTTAACATGTTCTTCATACATACAAAAATTAAACAAAAGATATAAAATGATATTTTGTTGGTGCTCAAGACTATTGGGATTATGAAATATTCACACGGATTAAAATAAAAGTTGTCGATGTAAGGAAGTTTATTGGCTTGACAACATATAGATTGCCTCACTAAATCATGAAAAACTCATAACTGGTCAGTACAACAAAATAATCCTCACAATTTTGATGAATGGTTATTTCATTTGAAACATTAACTTTCTATTAGAATCGTTACCAACTTCAGCATATTCTTCTTCATTTGAATATTGGAAGCATCTAAAGATTGCTCTTCACCTTCATGTGTTTGTGGTTGTGTGCTTTTTCTTCCTCTTTGCCTTCGTTCTTCATTGTTTCCACTAGCCTCAATAACAAGATCTCATGTTAAATCATCATCATAAACACGGTCCTCGAGTGGTTGCATTTTACCAATAAACAATACCCCAAAAAACCTAGAAAAACTACTCAAGCACCTAGACACATAGGTAGTCCAGGCGGGCCGTTCAGAAAACACTTCCCGACTGGGGGGCGCCTAGGCGCTAGGGGCTCTAAAATGCCTAGGTGCGTGCCCGGTTCAGCTCGATGAGAAGTGCCTTTAAATACAAGAGGTCATACATCATTTTGTTATAGATATTCTAGAGGCATGCATTAAGAGGATTTCAACGATGAGAAACCATCAAGTAAATCTACTTGATTATCGGTCTACTAAAAGTGATATTTGATCACCAAAAGTATTAGGTGAATCTCCTGAGATCATGAAATAGTGCTATTTGATCTGTTAAAATTTTTACATTGGCTGAGGTCCAAATGGGTTTGGATCCATCTGGCCTTCACAGGTGATTAAGAAGTGCTACTTGCATGGCTGAGCACGTGGGAGTCCTTGTAGATGTGCGCCCTCTTCCTCTTCTTGGTTGAATCTGCATACCCCGAGCCGATGCAAAACCTTCAGTTGATTCATATATGTTCCATTAATTAATGGTCCACTTATCTGAAACAGGAGAGAGTGCAACCATGCATTCTCACATGTGCATGTAGGATTTCTAAGATATGTGGAATATAAGTTCTTTGGTAGAAGTTGACTTACTCTTTGGGATTGCTCATCTCGACTCAAAGAAACAACTAAGCTCACCAAGATCTGTAGTACAAAATACCTTTTGGGATTCGACTTTTGAGTGCCTTCTTACTCTCGTTTAATAATGATATTCACCACTCATTTAGCTGATCATTAAAATAATATGTGCAACTCTTGTTAGTTCAGTAAGACATGTCCTATTTAACCATGCGGTGAGGTTACTTGATTCTATTGCATTGTTTCAACTACAAGCTTAGCTTGCCTCTCTCGAGCAACAAATCATGTATCATTCTAGTAGATCCTCATTTAAAATATCATTCTTCACATTTATTTTATTGAATTACCATGTGTGATTGCTTGCAACAAATATGCGCGCACACACATACACAGACAGACAATGTATTTTATATTTAGCATAATTAATTATCTGGCCATCCTCACATCTTATTTGTCTTCTAACCGGTTTGTTTTTCTTCAGGTCCAACCCCGAAACCTGAATCCTCAAACCTTGGGTTATATGATTCAATAGATACCCATAACTTTCAATATACACTTCGTGTAGTTAAGTTTGTTGTTTTGAGTTGAATGTGTTCTAATATTGGATAAAATTAATAGTATATTGTAAATTGTGTTCTTTCAGATACTGATTCATTTGGTGCATGGTGAATTGATCTTTTAAGAATTCAAGTAAATATTGTATATGATAACTTGAAAATGTTATGGAAATTACACATAAAGCTTGGTTTTATAGTAATAATCTGTGTCGAAATAAATGTGACATTGATGGAATGCTTTTAACTAAAAAGAAAGCCACGGAGATAATATAAAACATTATAGGGCCTGAGCAGATATCTCAACAACTGTTTTGGTCTGTGAGCTGATTATTTACGTATATAATATCCTTTTACCAACTTTCAAACAATGAAATTGTTTTACATGTTGGGGTATTTAGGCTAACTGTTTATTAATCAATCTTGGAAATGTTGTTTCATTTCAGATTTTTGGCTTATTATTTGTGCTACAAAGATGAAGGCAACTCCATTTATCATATCTTGCCTTCGACTCTCTTCGTCTATTCTCTTTCCTAGTCTAGGGAAACATTGGATGGGATCTCCCTACACGCCATTTGGGTTTTAGGTTTCCTGGCATGCTTCTCTGACTTCTCTCTTGCCAAGTTGTCTTGGTTAGGTTTTTGGCAATAATCTAAGCGGATCAGAAAATTGGCACTTAATAACCTCATATTTTTGGGATAAGACTTGGATGATGATGTTTTATTGCGTAATCATATTGTACCCTCTGTTGTTAGTATCGTACGATACACGATACGTATCGTACGATACGATACGATACAGGAGAAAAACGATACGTATCGTGTTTACGTATCGTTTTTCTCCTGTATCGTACGATACACGATACGATACGCTACGATACGATACGCTACACGATACGGTTCGATACAGTGAAAACATGTTTTTTTGTTTGTTTTTTTTAACTTTAAAAATGATTTTTTCTCTTAAATTCCCAAAGGAATATATAAGTCTCTTAGAGTTAAAAAAATACTTAGGAATATTTTTTAACCTATAGTGAAGTGGTACTAATTTTTTTTAGAATTTTCTAGGTGTTTTACAAATCTTTCTCTAGAGTTGTCGAAGCCCAATGCCATTTGTTTTTAAAAATTTTCTAGAGCTTGGAGTACCAAATATCTACAACTTCGCTAATTTCAATAATTATAGGATTCTTTTATATATATATATATATATATATATATATATATAGGATCGGGATCCAGAAACACGCTATTTTGCCACAGAGTTAGACACGTATCTCCAAAACCCTAGATAGAGGTTTCAAAATTTATTGATTTTTTGTGAGGATTATAACCTTGCCTTAGATAGCACATCAGCAAAAAATCAGCACATTCTAAAACCTATAGATTAATCAAATATTCCCTTCAATTTAACGGTTAAAATAAACGGTCGATAAAGCTCTTTAGATTTGATGCACCTAAAGGGTTTAGAATGTGCTGATTTTTTATGGATGGGCTATCTAAGGGTAGTTGATCATCCTTACAAAGAATCAACAAATTCTAAAACCTCTATCCAGGGTTTTGGATGATGCGTGTCTAACTTTGTGGCAAAGTAGCGTGTTTCTGGATCCCGACCCATATATATATATATATATATATATATATATATATATATATATATATATATATATATTTATATATATATATATAGAGAGAGAGAGAGAGAGAGAGAGAGAGGAATGGGATGCTGCCTATCAAAGCAGCGTTTTTGCTGCTTTGAGACATTGTTTGACCATTCTAGAAGTTTTGGAATTTGATGAAATTTGGTGAGGGTGTTGTCTAGGGTAAGATGATCATCCTCACAAATTTTCATCAAATTCCAAAACTTCTAAGAGGGTCAAATGGTCGAAGCAAAATGCTGCAGATTTTAACGGTGACTGCAGATGACTGATTTTGCTTCGACCATTTGAACCCCCTAGAAGTTTTGGAATTTGATGAAAATTTGTGAGGATGATCATCTTACCCTAGACAACACCCTCACCAAATTTCATCAAATTCCAAAACTTCTAGGATGGTCAAACAATGTCTCAAAGCAGCAAAAAATGCTGCTTTGATAGGCAGCATCCCATTCCTCATATATATATATATATATATATATATATATATATATATATATATATATATATATATATATATATATATATATATATATATATATAACATGCTAAGGCCGTTTTGTGCTGACTAGGACAATATGGAACCCAAGGCTGACTAGGACAATATGGAATGCTGATTGGACAAAATAAAACAGCTCATCTCTAAATAAATAAATAAATAAATTCAAAATGAGAGAGAGAGAGAAAGAGGGAGTAATATGCATAGGTTGTGATTAATTACTGGACCATTAATATCCGGCCCTTTAAAAAATGATATATAAATCACCATTAGTTCTTCACAGAGAGTGAAATCTGCACAGCTAGCCGATTAATGATTTGCCTTTTTTAAGAGATCAATCATGATGTTGCACCTGATCAAAATCGTCCCTTTGTTGGATCACTGTTCGGGGCTAGGTGCAACAGACAGTTGTGATCAATGCCACATCAGGAAGGAAACTAGGATGGCTGAATAGCATTTTTCTTTTGAAAAATGCAATTTGAACATAATTAGGGACATAGTCTTGAACATACTCCAATGGTGGGGAGCATTGGCCAGGGCTCGGTGTGAATGATGATGCACTCAGCATTGCTCGATGCCCCCACACCAGTCATTATGTCCGAGAGTATGTCCTTGAGCATGTTCAAATTGCAATGCTCTTTCCTTTTTGACACCCGTCCCAAGAGAGGGAGACATTTGAGCAGAGAGAGAGATTTCCTATCGCCATTAAATCTTCACAAAGATGGAGAAAAATATAAGATTAATGACTGTCTTTTTTGAGACCACTCATAAGGAAGAGAGAGAGAGAGAGAGAGAGAGAGAGAGAGAGAGAGAGAGAGAGAGAGAGAGAGAGAGGCAATTTTGGACCCGACACGGTAGACCCGACACGAATTGGCAGGGTCCGGGTTTGGGTTAAACTGGTTCGGATCATAAACGGGTCGACATGACTAATCCGTTTAGTAAATGGGTCGGGTTCGGGTTTTGTCTCCAACCCGTTTAAGACCTATTTAAAAATCAATGGGTCGGGTCTACCTAGCATCCGATCACAGTGTGCGATGGGTTCAACGGACGGCTGTGATCAGGACACCCATGATGGTGAGTTGTAACGAAATATACGATTTAAAAAATAAAGAATAATCTACATAACAAAGATGTCGGTTTTGTGTTGACTAGACAAAATGGAACAAAAAAACTGACTAGGACAAACTGACTGTACAAAAATGAACCGAATAGATATAACCATTCGTTCAAAAATCAACACACGATCTCTCCTTGGTTTTAAATCCCAACCTATTTAAACTGCACTAAGCCCCTAAAATCTCGGCTCATTGAAACTGCACTAAACCTGACCGTTCATCCCGTGATCGTTGTTCGCATCAACGACTATAAACCTGCCAGTTGAAATTTCGACCACCCCAAACCATTGGGTTAATCTTGAGGAATTCGTTCAAATAGAGACAGCTGTGATTGATCGATTATAGGGGGAGGGGGAGTTGGTTACGCCGAAGGCGCTCATTTCGTGCCAATCGACATGGGCGATGAAATGGATGTCCCCATGAATGCCGGTGTTGTCGTCGAAAGTGTTTTGTCACCGAAAATGTTCAGGTGTGTTGCCGCCGAAGGCGGCCCGCTGCAGTGCCGACAGGCACGGGCATGCACTAGTATATATATATATATATATAGAGGATACGGGGTATAGGTTGGCGGCCTATTTCGACGAAATGAGCAGACACCCATTTGATGCCTCTAGGAGTCTTAGAATGTGCTGATTTTTTGTGAGCATAAGCATCTTATCTTAGATAGAACACCCACAAAAAATTAGCAAATTCTAAAACCTTTAGGGGCATCAAATATAATATTTCAGATTAACGGTGACAACGAACGCTCAATAAAATTTCTAACATTTGATGCTCCTAGGAGTTTTAGAATGTGCTGATTTTTTGTGGGTGTTCTATCCAAGATAAGATACTTATGCTCACAAAAAATCAGCACATTCTAAGACTCCGAAGGGCATCAAATGGGTGGCTGTCTATTTTTTCGAAATAGGCTGGCAGCTCATTTCCCGTTTCCTCTCTCTCTCTCTCTCTCTCTCTCTATATATATATATATATATATATATATATATATATATATATATATATATATATATATATATATATATATATATATATATATATATATATATATGTGGTACTTCTTAGTAGAGGGCTAATGGATCTATGTTCACAAAGGGGGAGGCTAAAGGAAAGAAGTGTATGATTTTAAATAAGACAATGAGGATGAGAATGAATATAAGAGGTGCAAGAAACATTAGAGGAAGATAAAGAAGCAAGTGGTGATAAATTATCTATTGGTGATGTAGATGCGGTGGAGATGAAAAATAAGACCTTCCTACTTTTTGAGTTTTTGTTTTGTTTTCATTGGCCATTCGAATATTTTGAGAACAATATATTGATAGATCATAGATAATACTTTTATATGATTTATTTTTTATAGAAATATATACATCATACTTTTTGTATAGGCCAATGTTATGTTAGATGTGAAATTATAGGGAATGTCTCCTCTTCTACTTAACATTTCATATTTAATATTCTAGTATGTACTTTCTATATTCTATATATATATATATATATATATATATATATATATATATATATATATATATATATATATATAAAATATAAATTTAACCGTATCTTACGATACACGATACGATACACGATACACAAAATAGGAAAAACGATACACGATTTGACAACCTTGATTGTACCTATAAGTTTATTTAAGAATATTTTGTAGGATTAAGTGTTTCTTTTAGTACGCAGTTTGTTATTCTATGAATTGATGCTTTACATCAACGATCTTTGTAATATTGCCAGATATCACACCAGTTTGTGAAGGTGCTATTCAGCAGATCGCCTAAAAAAGGTTTGAGATTGGTGGAATTGATTTGACAAAGTTACTTGCTCAAGAACTTCACAAGTCCAATCCACTAGTAAACATCGACATTTCTAAGATTGAGAAATTGAAAGAGCATTATGCATGTTGTGCAGAAGATCAAGATGCCTTTGAAGAAACATATAATTCATGCCAAAAAGAGAAACACACCCTCCCAGATGGGCAGGTATTTTTCTATCCTAATTGTATGAAACTCACATCTTTAGCTTTTTCCCCATTATATTCATACTGACACTGATAGGATTTCCCTATCAACCTCTACCGTGTTGAGTTCCATATTTTCTTCCTTCGCTTGGCCTGGGATGTGTTCATCACTGACTCCCGAGCTGCCGTCACCCTCTGATCTTCCTACAGGCAAGCGGGTGTTTCAGAATGAGTAATGGAAGAGGATTTTCCCCCAATCTTTCCGCATCTAATTTAGAGTTGTTCTTCAAATCAGTCATTTAGGTTACTCATAATCAGAGCTTGAAGAAGGGTAGGTTGATTCTGAAAAAAAGTCTTGAGGAAAGTAACTATGGTAAGTTAATTGCATATCATACAATAACCAGTGCAGTAGTATATATCGGTTCTATTGGTTCCAGTCCTAACTCCATTGATTGAGCAATTTGGCAAACATAATTGGAATTGTTGTCTGGGAAAGTGATTTTACCTCTTCTTTTGATCCCATTCTTCAATCTCCTTTGGGTAGCACAATCATACTCGTTTTTGTACCAGTAAGTGCAACTGATTCTACCCCAAGCCGATTAAAACTGCTTGAGCCTAGCTTGTTTGGGCGTGTTCATATGAAAACAAGACTAGGGGTGGCAGACATAGGTATAAGGGCAAAACACCCAACCCGAACCCGACCCGTTTAATAAACGGGTCAAAAACTTAAACCCAAACCCGACCCGCTAATAAATGGGTTGACCCGACCCGACCCGTTTAACTCGTTTACTAAACAGGTCGGGTCGTGTCGGGTCGGGTTGGCTCTGGTTGGGTCAACAGAACCCATGTAAACCTGTCGGGTTGGGTCGGGTCGGTTCGGGTTGGCTCGGGTCGGGTTGACACGACCCATTTGGAAAACGGGTCAAGTTGGGTTATAAGTACAAACCCGAACCCGACCCATTAAATAAACGGGTCAATCGGGTCGACCCGTTTATGACCCAAACCCATTTAGGCCAAACCCAAACCCGCTAAATTCGGGTCAGGTTCGCGGGTCGGGTCAAGGATTGCCACCCCCAAACAAGACAAAGCTTGATCTCAAGCTTACAATTCGGCTTGATAAAAAACTGTTTAGGCTTGAAATTGCAATTACACTTTGGTAAATGATAACAATGCATGACTGCGAATTAAAACTAACTTTTCAATTGCCAATCATTTGTTGAGCTTTGAATTAAAGCTAAGCCAGGTGTAGCTTGAATTTGGCTTGTGCACTGTAGTTTTAACTTGGCTTGTTTACTACTCTAGCTTTAAAATCAAGTTTTACCTTAGTTTGCTAGCTAGAACATATGAGTTCCAAAGAGCTACAGTTTGAGCTCTTCTTGAACACCTTGCTTAAATTTAGATCCCCAGTTCCCACTCGTCATGTACAAATTAAGCCACACACATAACAAAAGTCAAGCCTTATTCCATATTATTTCCATCACAAACAAATACAGATAGCCACCAAAAAAAGAATCCATAAAGAGAACCCAAATGGCTGGATGATATTTTGCGGTTTCTTTATGCGACCCAAGTGTCTTTTTTGAATCTCTCAAATAAGTTTGAGGCGTGTTTCAGGTGATAACGATCGAAAGAGAAAGGTATATTGTTGGTGAAGCACTATTTCAGCCATCTATCTTGGGTTTAGTGGAGTATGGTGGACCAGCTGGTTCATAGTATCTCAAATGTTTCATCCGAGAACCCTCGTCAGCTACTTGAAAATATTGTTTAGTGTGGTGGTACCTTCTCTATGACTGGTATGGGTTTCTTTTCCTTAGTGCCCTATTTTATATTTTTGAGGAATTATCAATATGGCTAGAATCATAACTCTAAAGTAAATGAAGTTGTTCATATTTATTTCACCTATGGGGGTATATCCGTATATGATGGTCTATGTGGATCTTTGTATAATGCAAATTATCTCATTTTTTATTATTGGAATTGTTTTTATTTTAATTCAAAACCTAAAATGAAAATGCAGTTGTGATTTTGAAGAGGAAAATTTTTACCATATTTTCATGGATCTTATATTGACAAGGAAAACTCAACTATGGCTTTTAGCATTACGCCTCACCAACATGAGAAGTGTTTCTATGCTACTCTGCATTTCAAACCAACTCCCATATTAGACATTTCCATTTCATTTAAGATGAATGCAGGCTATTAACCATCTGACTGAGCCATTTTGAAAATTTCTCTGGTGCAGTAGTTTAAGTCGATAATTGGATATGATTCGCTTCATGGTTTGTTCATATAGAGGAGGATTTTGTGATGTACAATGGTAAAGGAGAATTGAAGAAATATAATCACTCATGAGGGTGGTTGGATCTTAATTCGAATAGTATACATATGGCTGAATCATGAATCCATGATAATGTGTGGATAAATATATGCTATTATTAAATGTAGGAGGGTCTACTTCATCTGGTCCCAAAGACTAGCAATTTAATCTTTAGCAAGTTTTAGTGCGTTAATTCCTAATGCAGTACAATCAATCATGCTCTTATGTGTACCTGTTTTTGCATATTTTACAAGTTGGCCTTTTATGTCAAGGAATCTAAAAGGCATTAGCCACAATCAAGACTTATCCCCTCAAAGTATTTGTCTGCAGATTACAACTCTAATCAGGAAGTATCTTTGAAAGGGTTGAGCAGAAAATTGATGCTTTACATCAATGATCTTTGTAATATTGCCAGATATCACACCAGTTTGTGAAGGTGCTGTTCAGCACATCGCCTCAAAAAGGTTTGAGATTGGTGGAATTGATTTGACGAAGTTACTTGCTCAAGAACTTCACAAGTCCAATCCACTAGTAAACATCGACATTTTTGAGATTGAGAAATTGAAAGAGCATTATGCATGCTGTGCAGAAGATCAAAATGCCTTTGAAGAAACATATAATTCATGCCAAAAAGGGAAACACACCCTCCCAGATGGGCAAGTATGTTTCTATTCTAATTGTATGAAACTCACATCTTTAGCTTTTTCCCCATTATATTCATATTGACACTGATAGGATTTCCCTATCGACCTCTACCATGTTGAGTTCCACATTTTCTTCCTTCGCTTGGCCTGGGATGTGTTCATCACTGACTCTCGAGCTGCCGTCACACTCTGATCTTCCTACAGGCAAGCGGGTGTTTCAGAATGAGTAATGGAAGAGGATTTTCCCCCAATCTTTCTGCATCTAATTTAGAGTTGTTCTTCAAATCAGTCATTTAGGTTACTCATAATCGGAGCTTGAAGAAGGGTAGGTTGATTCTGAAAAAAAGTCTTGAGGAAAGTAACTATGTTAAGTTAATTGCATATCATACAATAACCAGTGCAGTAGTATATATCGGTTCTATTGGTTCCAGTCCTAACTCCATTGATTGAGCAATTTGGCAAACATAATTGGAATTGTTGCCTGGGAAAGTGATTTACCTCTTCTTTTGATCCCATTCTTCAATCTCCTTTGGGTAGTAGCACAATCATACTCGTTTTTGTACCAGTAAATGCAACTGATTCTACACCAAGCCGATTAAAACTGTTTGAGCTTAGCTTGTTTGAGGGTGTTCATATGAAAACAAGACTAGGGGTGGCAATGGGTCGGGTTCGGGTCGGTTGAGACATAGGTATAAGGGCAAAACACCCAACCCGAACCCGACCCGTTTAATAAACGGGTCAAAAACTTAAACCCAAACCCGACCCGCTAATAAACGGGATGACCCGACCCGTTTAACTCGTTTACTAAACAGGTCGGGTCGTGTCGGGTCGGGTTGGCTCGGGTTGGGTCAACAGAACCCATGTAAACTTGTTGGGTTGGGTCGGGTCGGTTCGGGTTGGGTCAGGTCGGGTTGACACGACCCATTTGGTAATCGGGTCAAGTTGGGTTATAAGTACGAACCCGACCCATTAAATAAACGGGTCAATCGGGTCGACCCGTTTATGACCCAAACCCGTTTAGGCCAAACCCAAACCCGCTAAATTCGGGTCGGGTTCGCGGGTCAGGTCAAGGATTGCCACCCCCAAACCAGACAAAACTTGATCTCAAGCTTGACACCAGAAATTTTCTAATATTGACTTAAAACTCAAGCTTACAATTCGGCTTGATAAAAAATTGTTTAGGCTTGAAATTGCAATTACACTTGCTAAATGAAAACAATGCATGACTGTGAATTAAAACTAACTTTTCAATTGCCAATCATTTGTTGAGCTTTGATGCTAGAATCAACCTAAAGAAGCTAAGCCAGGTGTAGCTTGAATTTGGCTTGTGCACTGTAGTTTTAACTTGGCTTGTTTACTACTCTAGCTTTAAAATCAAGTTTTACCTTAGTTTGCTAGCTAGAACATGAGTTCCAAAGAGCTACACTTTGAGCTCTTCTTGAACACGTTGCTTAAATTTAGATGCCCAGTTCCCACTCATCATGTACAAATTAAGCCACACACATAACAAAAATCAAGCCTTATTCCATATTATTTCCATCACAAACAAATACAGACAGCCACCAAAAAAAGGATCCATAAAGTGAATCCAAATGGTTGGATGATATTTTGCGGTTTCTTTATGCGACCCAAGTGTCTTTTTTGAATCTCTAAAATAAGTTTGAGGCGTGTTTCAGGTGATAACGATTGAAAGAGAAAGGTATATTATTGGTGAAGCACTATTTCAGCCATCTATCTTAGGTTTAGAGGAGTATGGGATAGTTGACCAGCTGGTTCGTAGTATCTGAAATGTTTCATCCGAGAACCATCGTCAGCTACATGAAAATACTGTGTTGTGTAGTGGTACCTCTTCTATGACTGGTATGGATTTCTTTTCCTTACAGCCCTATTTTATATTTTTGAGGAATTATCAATATGGTCAGCACTGTTTTAAAACTCGAAAAAACTCGAACGAGTTGGACCGAGTCGACTCGACTCGGACAAATTTCGAGTCGAGTTATTTGGCCGAGTCAGAACGAGTTTGGATAAAACTCGACCAAGTCGGACCAAGTCAAGTCCGAGTTTCGAGTTTTTTAACAATGATGGCTAGAATCATAACTCTAAAGTAAATGAAGTTGTTCATATTTATTTCAGCTATGGGGGTCTATCCGTATATGATGGTCTATGTGGATCTTTGGATAATGCAAATTATCTCATTTTTTATTATTGGAATTGTTTTTATTTTAATTCAAAACCTGAAAGGAAAATGCTGTTGTGGTTTTGAAGAGGAAAATTTTTACCATATTTTCATGGATCTTATCTTGACAAGGAAAACTCAACTATGGCTTTTAACATTACACCTCACCAACATGAGAAGTGCTTTTATGCTACTCTGCATTTCAAACCAACTCCCATATTAGACATTTCCATTTCATTTAGATGAATGCAGGCTATTAACCATCTGACTGAGCCATTTTGAGCATTCTCTGGTGCAGTAGTTTTAGTCGATAATTGGATATGATTCGCTTCATGGTTTGTTCATATAGAGGAGGATTTTGTGATGTACAATGGGAAAGGAGAATTGAAGAAATATAATCACTCGTGAGGGTGTTTGGATCTTAATTCGAATAGTATACATATGGCTGAATCATGAATCCATGATAATGTATGGATAAACATTTGCTATTATTAAATGTAAGAGGGTCTACTTCATCAGGTCCCAAAGACTAGCAATTTAATCTTTAGCAAGTTTTAGTACGTTAATTCTTAATGCAGTAGGTCTTTTATGTTAAGGAATCTAAAAGGCATTAGCCACAATCAAGCCTTATCCCCCTCAAAGTATTTGGCTGCAGATTACAACTCTAATCAGGAAGTATCTTTGAAAGGGTTGAGCAGAAATTGGCCTCCAGTTGTCTGCTTGACATCAACCCTCTAATCTTTCTTGCCAAGGCAACTTGGGCAAGAGAAGGGCTCACATGAAACCTCAAAGAGTAGTTGTTGGGCAGGTTCATGAACAATGTCAAAGGCTCAAACTATTTAGTAAGAATACAAGGTTCAACCTAGCATTTCATGTAAGAAGAATACATAATAAAATCATTAGATTAAGAATTGTACCAATAGAATTTTAGTATTGGTTTGAACTGTGTGAACAAATTGAACGGTTTAGTTGGTTTGAGTGGTTCATGTTCGGGCCCAACTGCTTCAGTTAATTTTTTTTTTAAAAATGAAATGTGGATTTGATTCAACCAATTGAGGCTTGATTTAATTGATTCGACTTATTTGGCCCAATTCGAGCTTGAATCGGGTCTAATTCGGCTTTGCTTGACTGTGATGTGACCAAATCGGATTCGAACAATGCAAACCAAATCCGACTCAGGGTGAACCGGCGAACCGATTCCGAATCGAGACGTATTTTGCGTTCGTCTTCAAAACCCAAATCGGTTCGATGGTTCAATTCAGTTTTTATTGGCCAAAACCCAAATCGGTTCGATGGTTCAATTTAGGCTCGGACGAATGGTCAACCATGTTTTCATTACACCCTACGAAGAACAACTCTTCTTTTAGGGAGTAGAGAGAATTTCTGCATGTCTTCAAAATTCGAAAACCTTTAAAGAGGATTTTTATCCATTTGATACTCTCTAAAACAGGGATTGATAAATTTGATAAATGTTTCTAGTTCAATCCAAGTTGTACTGATTTTGAAGAATCCTTAAGGGATTGATAAATTTGATAAATTTTTGTAGTTCAATCCAAGTTGTACTGATACTTGTGTCCGCTGGTACTAACTCAGGCTTCTTTCCATTTTGAAGAATCCTTCTTGTTTATTGTATCATAGACAAATTCTTTCTTGATGCCCTAACTGTAGAATTTATTGTTTTCCACCATGTGCGAATATTAATCCTTCAGTTATGATGAGCATGCGGCATAAGCTTGATGGCTTCCAGCATTATCTTTTCTTTTGTCCTTTTTCTGTATCATGCTTATTTCTTTACCCTTAAAAAGTTTGCATGCTGATCCTTATGAACTGGAGTGCATGCTTAAGTAAAAAGGCTTTCTTTATTTCAGTTCAATAGTAACAGCAGCCAATGGCATGGTTCCAAGTTGCTTCAGCTCCTGAGATGGAATATCTTGTTAACACTGAGAGGTCTCGAATGCTCTCTTTTATAATACTGTATTATGTACCCTACAATCCTTTTACCAAGACTACTAACCCTTCTTATTTACTAATGGATGGACCTTCTGCCCTTCTATGTTAGTTTGTTGCCAAGGGTTGCGCTTTGTATCATACATTATTTCACCATGCAGTTCACCATGTCTGTGGAGAACTAGTTGATTCTAATATAGTTGTTGCATCATTCAGGTTTCGAAGAGCGCTTCCAGAAAGAAGCCAACCTATGCTCTTCGTACGTACGTCCGTCTTTAGTAAAGGTATATCCTATTCTCTATAATCTGATTTTCTATTGTAATCACCCAATCGTCGCATTGGAAGACATGATATGGATATTGTATTCCTTCTTTCAGCCTCCTGAATACATGCCTGAGAATGTATCGAGGAACTCAGCCTGGATGGGGGGTGCTATACTTGCTAAAATTGTTTTCCCTCAAAACCAGCACATCACTACTATGACGAGACAGGACCTGCAATCGTTCACAGGAACTGCTTTTGAAACCTGCGAGTTAATATGGAATATGGAGACATCACCTTATCCATCATGTGAAATATTTTCCTGGTAAATATCGAGAAATGTCTTACACATTTTACTGCCTATAACCTATTTTAAGTTCATATAATCTTCTATCCTATCCCATTTTTTCTGGTTGGTCCATATCCTTGCTATCAAAATTTCAAAGAAGAGGGAACTTATTACTCCAGCTCGATAAATTTTCCCAACTTGATAAACTTCCCCAACCATATGGAGGTTTGAAATCTTTTGTAACAGTTGAATTTTCTATTCGTGAATTATGAGGCATTACACTATTAATTTTAAGATTGAGGAAAGAATACCAAAAAGTCGATAACTATTCTAATTAATATTTGCATAAGACAATATGCAAGTAAGAAAATAAGAGTCCTTCGACAACATTTTATATTTATTCTTTACGATAGAACTATATGAATATAATAATGGAATAATTTTGCCTCGGACGAAAGGTAAAGCTGACGAGATTTAATGCACTAAATGTTAGTACATTAAGCCACCCACCAACACTAAATGTTAGTACATTTTCGTCTGGTTTTTTTTATTCAGTTTTTCATATCAATCCTTGATTTCAGTATGGATTTGCTGTTTTATACCATGGTTAAAATCTCTCTCTCTCTCTCTCTCTCTCTCTCTCTCTCTCACACACACACACACACACACACACACACACACACACACCCACACCCACACACACACACACAAGTACTCACATTATTGGTGCCTTGTTTTTTCCCATTTCCCTGCAGACATAGGGCCAAGGCCGGCCGTCAATGCAGCAGAAGCAGAGATGGACTATGGAAGACTTTGTACTCTTATTTATGTTCAGCATTAGGTCACATAATCTCTCACCGTGCCCCTTCCTCAATGAGTCCGCACGAGCGAGCCATGCCACATTGCATGGGAGGAACTGATCCTTCACTTCCTTTTTGAGCTTTCGATTCTAGGCTGTCTGTCCGGCTCCATCCGGGTTCTCCTTCGCATCACCGGTAAGAGATGACTATTCCTCTTCCGGGGCACGGACAGCCTCTCGTTTAGATCGATGTTTATCCATGCAAATTCTCCTAATCTTGGATTTTAGGTTATAATGTGATTAGTACATGTATTTTTCCTTCTTTCAACAAATATAATTGAAGGCCTTGGTTTAATTGTATCAGCTGGATGTTGTAGCAATGGAAAGTTTTTTTTTTTTTTTTGTGGTACATAGGGGGGACCCAATAGTCACAACACAGATTTACACAGCCACAGGAGAAATGCCCACCTGGCCCCACAGGAAGCCACTTCGCTGAGTCTTTGGGAGGGGGGCCACCTGGCCCCAGGAAGTCTCCCAGTAGAAATGGAAAGTTGGGACAATCTTATACTTCCACACACGACCACTGGATCATTTCTCATCACATGATACATTACAAAAATTTTTGGGGATATTTGCAAACTCATCCCAAGTCATAGGTTAATTATCAAAAACTCATCCTAAATAGGGACCGTTTGTTTCGACTGCAGAAACCATCGAAGTGGTGGAACTCGAGTACTTTGGTGGTTTATTCTTGCAAAACAAACAGCGAAACTGGCTGGTATTTCCGACCAGAAGTCCCAATCTTATACTTCCACCATTTCTCCCACTTCTAAAATCCATAGGATTGCATTGTCGTCGTAGGCCCTAGGCACGGTTGGGGGGTACTTTAGACAAATTTTGCACCCACAAAGACATAAGAAAAAAATTGGTATTTTTAAGGATTGAAAATTAAGACCGGAGCGATAGATATGCTTCGAAGGTTTAACGAGAGAATCAGATAGGTTTTACACCCAGCAGCCACACTCAATTACGACCAGGGCTTTCCTTTCAGTCCGAATCCGACGATCCGAACACACCATGGGCCAGACTCGGGCTGTGTCACCTTGAGCCCACTGCCCGGCCCGAAAGGAGAAAAAAGATGCAAAGATCTTGGTTTTGTTTAACCTGTAGTTCCACCCAGTGTGAATAATATGGGTCCAGCTTGAAAAAAAGATGCAATATTAAAATGTCGGACCTTAGGCCAGACATTTTGTTGTGTACAATTATTTTTATTAAAAAATATTAAATTTTGCCTACATCATGTCGGGCCTAAGGTCCTGCCCGACATGCCCGAGGTATTTTACGCCCGGCTCGTTTTATACTTCCTTTGTAGCTTAACTTCAGAAATTTCCTGAAACTTGTCACTCCAACACTGTATTGGGACCTTCCGCAGGCACACTTAGCCCTGCATGATGTAGGCAAAATTTTGACAGATAAAGAGAGCAACGATTGTTGAGTACGCTGAAATTTTTTCGAACCATAGCATTGAGGACCCCCCCCCCCCCAAAAAAAAAAAAACAAAAAACCCAATCCTTGAGAACATCCGAAAAATCAATCACATCAGGACGGCGACGACAGACTGATAAGAAAACCTATAACCCCAACCCCAACCCCTTAACAACCCACCAAACCTAACCAATTAACCTGATGCTAGCCCTAAACGACGGCTAACCCTAAACCGGCTTTATTTATTTAACACGAAAAACTTATCAGTTCCTAACCCACCAACCCGACCTAAAAACCCTAACACCCCCAACCCCCTAACCCACCCACCTAAACCCAACTCTAACCCCCCTAAACCCACCCCTAACCCCCCCCAACCCACCCCTAACCTAAACCCTCTCCCTAACCCCCCCCCCCCCTAACCCCCCTAAACCCAACACCCTAACCCCCCCCTAAACCCCCCCTCCTCTCCTACCCTACCCCCTAACTAACCCATGCCCCCTTACTAACCTAAAAAAAAAACCCTAACACCCCCCAACCCCTAACCCCCCTAAACCCAACCCCTAACCCCCCGAACCCCCTAAACCCCCGCCCCTAACCTAATCCCCCTAACTAACCTATCCCACGCTAACCCCCCAAACCTAAAACCCCTAACACCCCCAACCCCCCTAACCCCCCTAAACCCCCAACCCCCTAACTAACCCAACCCCCTAACCCACGCCCCCTTAACCCCCCTAACCCACCCCCCCTAACCCCCCTAAACCCAACCCCTAACCCCCCGAACCCCCTAAACCCCCCCTAACCTAATCCCCCTAACTAACCTATCCCACGCTAACCCCCCCTAACCTAATCTCCCAACCCCCTAACCCCTCCCTAACCCCCCCCCCCCCCCCCCCCCCCCCCCCCCCCCCCCCCCCCCCCCCCCCCCCCCCCCCCCCCCCCCCCCCCCCCCCCCCCCCCCCCCCCCCCCCCCCCCCCCCCCCCCCCCCCCCCCCCCCCCCCCCCCCCCCCCCCCCCCCCCCCCCCCCCCCCCCCCCCCCCCCCCCCCCCCCCCCCCCCCCCCCCCCCCCCCCCCCCCTAAACCCACCCCTAACCCAACCTCGCCCTCTAATCCACTAAACCCAACCCTAACCCCCCCCTCCCTCACTTCCTAACCCCTAACCCCCAAATCCCCCCTCCTCTCCTACCCGCCTAAACCCACCCCTAACCCCGCTAACTAACCTAACCCACGCCCCCCCTAACCCCCCTAACCTAAAAACCCTAACACCCCCCAACCCCCTAAACCCCTAAACCCCCGAACCTCCTAAAACTTATCAGTTCCAGACATAGTAAGGATTGACAGACTGAGTAACCTGCCCCTCCCACCCCCCGCTAACCCCTAACATAAACCCCTCCTCTTCTACCCCCTAAACCTAACCACCAGCCCCCCTAACCCACCAACCCCCTAACCTAAAAACCCTAACATCCCCAACCCCCTAACCCCCCTAAACCCAACACCCCTAACCCCCGTAAACCCTCTCACCTAACCCCCCCCTAACCCCCCTAAACCCAACCCCCCTAACCCCCCCTAACCCCCTACCCTAACCCCTAACTAACCTAACCTACGCCCCCTTAACCCCCCTAACCCACCCCCCGCCTAACCCACCTAAACCAAACCCTAACCCCCTAACCCAACCCTAACCCTCTCCCTAACCCCCCCTAAACCCAACCCCCTAACCCCCCGAACCACCTAAACCAAACCCTAACCCCCCTAACCCACCCCCCGCCTAACCCACCTAAACCAAACCCTAACCCCCTAACCCAACCCTAACCCTCTCCCTAACCCCCCCTAAACCCAACCCCTAACCCCCGAACCCCTAAACCCCCCCCCCCCCCTAACCTATCCCACGCTAACCCCCCTCCTAAAAACCCTAACACCCCCAACCCCATAACCTAAAAACCCCCCCTAAACCCACCCCTAACCCAACCCTCGCACCCCCCCTAATCTACCTAAACCCAACCCTAACCCTCTCCCTAACCCCCCAACCCCCCTCCTCTCCTACCCCCCTAAACCCCGCTAACTAACCTAACCCACGCCCCTAACCCCCCTAACCTAAAAACCCTAATACTCCCAACCCCCTAACCCACGCCCCTAAGCCACCTAAACCCCCAAGCCAACCCCTCCCTACGCACCCCCCCCCCCCCCCCCCCCCCCCCCCCCCCTCCCTAAACCCACTAACCCCTAAACCACCGCCAACCCCCCCCCTCCCCCCCCTCCCCCCTCCCCCCCCTCACCGACCTAAACCCCCCTAAACCCAACCCCTAACCCCCCTAACTAACCCCTAACCTACCCTAACACCCCAACCCACTTAACACCCCTAACCCCCTAACCCACGCCCCTACCCTTAACCCTAACCCCCTAAACCTCTAAACCTAAACCTCCTGACCCTAACTAACCCCTAACCCCCTTAACTCTAAACCCCTTTAAACCCCTAAAACCTCCCGACCCTAACCCAACCCCCTAACACCCCCTTAACCCAACCCCCTAACCCCCTAACACCCCCCTAACCCCCAACCCCATAACCTAAAAACCCCCCCTAAACCCACCCCTAACCCAACCCTCGCACCCCCCCTAATCTACCTAAACCCAACCCTAACCCTCTCCCTAACCCCCCAACCCCCCCTCCTCTCCTACCCCCCTAAACCCCGCTAACTAACCTAACCCACGCCCCTAACCTAAAAACCCTAATACTCCCAACCCCCTAACCCACGCCCCTAAGCCACCTAAACCCCAAGCCAACCCCTCCCTACGCCCCCCCCCCCCCCCCTAAACCCACTACCCCCTAAACCACCGCCAACCCCCCCCCCCCCCCCCCCTCACCGACCTAAACCCCCCTAAACCCAACCCCTAACCCCCCTAACTAACCCCTAAACCTACCCTAACACCCCAACCCACTTAACACCCCTAACCCCCTAACCCACGCCCCTACCCTTAACCCTAACCCCCTAAACTCTAAACCTAAACCTCCTGACCCTAACTAACCCCTAACCCCCTTAACTCTAAACCCCTTTTAAACCCCTAAAACCTCCCGACCCTAACCCAACCCCCTAACACCCCCCTAACCCAACCCCCTAACACCCCCCTAACCCAACCCCCTAACACCCCCCTAACCTAAACCCCTAAACCTAACCTAACCTCTAACCCTTAGTTAGGGTCGGGAGGTTTTAGGGGTTTAGGGTTAGTAAGGTTAGGGGGGGTGTTGATTTAAGTTAAGGGGTTAGGTTAGGGGCGGTGGGAGCCATCCCAATAATGATACTTGCCAGTTGCTCACCATGATGTTACCAAAGTTGATGCTCAGAAACATAGCGTTTAAACATAATCCGTAAACCTGAGAATTGGGCCACCTGAATGACGGATAAGCTGATGCTCAGAAACATAATGTTTAAACATATGTTTCCCCTCGACGTCAATCTATAATTTATTCCATCACTTTCTTTTGACAAAGTGATAAGAGCATAAGAGAATCTTGCGCTGACCCCAGTTTCAGTCCATCGACCGTTGCAAATCAGCCAACGAGAACAATATGAGCTCTTGTCGACGACAAGAACTTTCTCTTTGATCAAGAAAAGTTCCAGGCTGCAAAATTTCAAACAGATTCCAGCCAACGAGAACAAATTGTGGAAAACGATTTACCTCAAATTGACGCAGCCAATTTTTCCTCGCCTATCTTTTTCTTGCTGCATCTTTTTCCTGTTCATCAGCCTGTGACAAAATCTTTCTTGTTTGTCAATATCGCTAATTCCCTTCTTTCGATGTACACACCCAACCCCTGCGAGGAGGCCGGTAGTAGATAGAACTGACTGAAGAAAACATTTTAAGCAGTGAAGGCCAAATGTCTCATCAAAAACCTTCTCATGAAATTGATCAGAAGGCTGGAAGAAAATTGAAAAGAAGGCTGGAAGAATAAAAGCTATAAGTAGTGGTCATGAATAAATATATCATAACATGCAATGCCTTGAGTTTGCAAAGCTGCAGCTCACCTTCTTAACTGGAGCTTTCTTTTTGGCCTGCTCTAAATTTAGGTTTAACCACCTCAGCTCCTTCGCCTGTAACAAAGACAGAATGTGTTATATTTAGAAAATTCCAAAAATTACCCAGGACTCAGTGGCCTTGCTGGCCTTACTGGCATTCTTCCTTGAGCAGCCCTATAAGCCATGTTCTAGGAAAATTGCTATAAAGAAAGATTTTAGGAAAATTGCCCTTACTATATAGAAAATTGCCCTTCACTTTGATCTCCTTCCCCTCAGGGCTGAAATATCTCGAGAATGAGCTCGATGCAAGCAATAAATTAGCTGTTCCTAAAATCAGAACTGATTTTAGGAACAGCTAATTTATTGCTTACATCGAGCTCATTCTCAAGATATTGAAAAGCCATAGAAACCTTGGGGTAGTACTTCTCAACTCATTGATCTCATGTTCTAATTTGCTTTAATCGGCACAGAGTTCTTGCAATGGTACTTGATGGATACTCGTTTTGTGGCGTCGCACTCGGTGCCTGGTCCCAAATTTGACACCCGGCTGCACTCGGTGCCTGGTGCCAAATTGAGCCATCCCAATAATGGTACTTGCCACCATGAATGCTCGGAAACATAACCCGAGAATTGGGCCACCTGAATGACGGATAGGTCTTGAGAATGAGCTCGATGTAAATCTTCTATAATTAGTTATTCCATCACCTTAGCGTCTTTGACAAAGTTCCTTTTGAAAGAGCAGAAGAGAATCTTGCGCTGACCTGGTTCAGTCCATCGATCGTTGCAAATCAGCCAACGAGAACAATATGAGCTCCTTGTTGACAAAAAGTCACTGTATTTGATGAGTTCTCTTTGATCAAGAAAAGTTTCAGGCTGCAAAAGTTCAAATTGTGGAAAACGATCATGTAATTGTGGAAAATGATCATGTTATCCAAATTGTGGAAAACGATCATGCAATACAACAACGAATCATTTACCTCAAATTGTCGAAGCCAATTTTTCCTAGCCTCAAATTGGTGAAGCTCAATTGCATCCCCATCCTGTTCAGCCCATACAAAATCTTTCTTGTGTTTGTCAGAAACCTATTTGATTAGAGTTCGTTGGATGAACTGAAGAGGAGTTATTATAAATGTGTGGGTTATATGTGAAACCAAGAAAGACTTATCATCTATCTCTCCATTCACTTCATCCAACGAGCTCTATCCAATAGGATTAGAGCTCGTTGGATGTGTCGATCACATAGCACTCCTGAAACTCCTTCACTTCATCCAACGAGCTCTAATCCTATTGGATAGATTTATCATCATTCTCTCTGTAGTGTAGACCCAAGATACCAAAAACAATTGAAATAATGTAGTTCTTAGCCATTAATTATGAAAGGGGCTTCATTATCATTATTATTTTTTATAAAAACTGCATGACATATATTTCTTTTAGTTCTACTAATTGTTAAAATCTTCTCTTCTAAAGTCTTCCTCCATAATTCCAATTTAGCATTTAACCCTACCCCTGTATCATCTGCAAATAACACCATCAATAGAGAGGTGCTTTGTGAAAACTTCTTCATTATCATAAAGGTCTGCATCCTATCATTTGTGATAAGTTTTTGTATTTATTTTCAGAACTCTTATCAAGGTTTGTTATGCTCTTTCCTAGCATGTCCTAACTCATTAACAAAATTTGAACTACTGCTTGCCGATCGTATAAATTTGTTGGACATGCCGCTCGTATCTTCTTCTATTATCCATCACCATATCCTTTATTGCACAACTATAAGCTTCGTTAATATAAACATTTCAAAGTCTATACTCTCTATAGTTTACCACAAATCCACCTCAATAATCTTATGGTTCCAACACTTGTCAATAAAGTTTGGACCCTCTTTTTACCCACTGTTCTAACCAACAAGTCCCATGCCAGCTATATATGGCTGGCATGGGACTTGTGTGTATCAATCCTCCGACAAGATAGCATTGAAACATAGCAGTGATCGTTGCTACTGGTCTCGATTAGCTTTAGAAATTTAGCAAAAATAGAATTACAAGCAAAATTAAATCTGTTTCATTACATCATCAGATGAAATAGACTACAATCTAAAACATAATATCAATATACAAAAGACGAAGATATGGTTTCAAAGCAATAAATCAATTGCTGCTTTCTAGAATGGGGCATAATTTACCTATAAGAAAAATCCTATGAAGCATGGACATGGATACAAACACGAGTACGGATACGGGACACGACAAATCCTAAAAAAGTAGGATATATATATATATATATATATATATATATATATATATATATATATATATATATATCTATTTGTATGCATATATGATTAAAATAGTAAAAAGTTTATACCTCTAGTCTAGATCTCCTTCACATATGAAAATAAGTTGGCGTCAGGAGGTACCAAAGGCGTTGGAGTAGGCGAAGAGCTCTAACTTCGCTTTCGGAGAGCTCAAGCATCGTCTCTGAGTGGAGGTCAGGCGGTTAGTGCGTCAGATGAGTAGAGGTTGGGGGTATAAGAGGATCGGGGGGATCTCAGACCCTAGGAGGCTTCATGAGTTATAAGTGAAACCAAGTTCAGTTATGACTTCGCTCCGACTTAATTTTAAGTGACTCCGACAAAAAAATAAACAAAAAAAACACCAGTCATATCCGAGCTGTATCCCTGCCGTTTCCATTTTTTTTCTTTTTATTTGGATGCTCCTCAGCCGTATCCGGTCCGTATCCGTGTCCGATACGGACACACGTCCTGTTTCGGAGTATTCATGCTTCCAAGGAAAAATCTCTTTACTGACAAATGTAATTGAGTTTGGCACTTCTATATAACTATCTCCGAGCTTTACTACCATATTGACTATTAATCAAGAAAAAACAATGAATGGCCTTATCTACCCAAATCCCAATTCAAAGAAAATTAAGCAAATAAACAAATTCTAACTAAAACATCTACTTAAGCAGAAGTCTCAAATAGAATAGAATAGAAGCGAACACCAAGACATCTCAAACAGACTATTATCCCAGAAATATTTCGAAAGCTGAATGTTGCAAAAGATTCTCTGTAATCTGCTAAAAAAGCCTAATATGACTGACTCCTCCAAACAAAGTAATCACAGCTCATAAAATAGCATGGAAACCTAGTATTAAGCTATTTAGGTCACGAACAGTGGTTAACCAATGAAACTAAGTAACTAACTGGTCTGAATATAGTCTGAATATCAAAGGAAATATAGATGGCCAATATCAGACTCAGGTAAAACTCTGTTCACCTGACCACTAAACTAAATCAAAGAACATGTTAATAATATCCTACCTGGAATTAGATTTATCAGCTTCTCATTATCTTCTATATTGATTAAAAAGGTTCTTGATAAATTCCATAGGGTAGGAGAGCATCTTGGCACTGACAAGGAGAAAAATATGATCATGGTGCGAATAGATATAGCCACTTGCAAAGAAATTCACGTTGCCCATTCATCAAAGTAAACATACACCCGATTTGCAGGGCATTAACATTCTATCATAACAGCATAAGGCTTCATCGCCTGCCAATTTTGTGGGCTCGCCCTTTTTTATTTTTATAGTAGTATCCTAGAAATAATTGATCCCTCTAAGATTCTTAGTATTTGATCGTTTTAATGAAATCATCTGATGGCCAGATGTGTTTCAACAGTCCCTCCAAGATTATTAATACTTGGGAGTATTAAGATAATAATACTCCCTCCAAGATTATTAATACTTAGGAGTATTAAGATTATTGGTGCAAGTAATTTTGCCATTAAAATAAATTTGTAGACCATGAAGATAGTCTGTCATTGCAGCATTAGGCCAAATTGGTGATCTTTGACTATACAACAGTATCCTAGAAATTAACACTCCCCTTTAGGATCACTGAAGATCCATTGTTTTTTGCTGATTTTCTCTGACCTTTTCATTTGTTACACCAGCAGTATGTAACTATGTGACATTTTTGGTATATTGTTTTCTGTAAATGTCCATAGGCTTGAGTGGTTGGAAAGAAACTTGCAGATTATCTCGAGCTTCTCCGATACAGACCAATTTGGGGTCGTCTTTATGAATCCATGCCCCACCTATTTGGGGTCGTCTTTATGAATCCTTTTTTGTATACAGTTCTGTTAAGAGCTATATATGTTGTTAATGGAAGTCTCTCCAAGTTTTGTTGATGTGCCGATCGTAGCTCCTCTGAAAAGCTTACAGGTATCCACATCAACATCCTCATCTCTCCATGATTATCTTATGGGCTTGAGCTCTCTTTAAGGGGTAAAATGCTTAACCATATAAAATTGTGGGCCCTATTGTTCTCGTGCAAAATTTCCCCTTATGTCTTAAAAGCATGCACATGTGTCGATCACATAGCACGCCTGAAACTCCTCTTCATTTCATCCAACGAGCTCTAATCCTATTGGATAGATTTATCATCTATCTCTCCATTCTTCTGTAGAGCAGACCCAAGATACCAAAAACAATTGAAATAATGTAGTTCTTGGCCATTAATTATGAAAGGGGTTCATTATCATTATTATTTTTGATGAAAACTGCATGACATATATTACTTTTAGTTCTACTAATTGTTAAACTCTTCTTTTCTAAAGTCTTCCTCCAGAATTCCAATTAAGCATTTAACCCTATCCCTGTTTCATCAACTAACATTGTATCATCTGCAAATAACACCATCAATAGAGAGGTGCTGTGTGAAAACTTCTTCATTATCGTAAAGGACTGCATCCTATCATCTGTGACAAGTTTTTGTATTTATTTTCAGAACTCTTATCAAGGTTTGTTATGGTCTTTCCAAGCATTTCCTAACTCTTCAACAAAATTTGAACTACTGCTTGCTTCAGTCTCCTATAAATTTGTTGGACATGCCGATCGTATCTTCTTCTATTATCCATCACCATATCCTTTATTGCACAACTCTAAGCTTCGTTAATGTAAACATTTCAAAGTTTATCTTCTCTAGTTTACCACAAATCCACCTCAATAATCTTATGGTTCCAACACTTGTCAATAAAGTTTGGACCCTCTTTTTACCCACTGTTCTAACCAAAAAGTCCCATGCCAGCCATATATATATATATATATATATATAGAGAGAGAGAGAGAGAGAGAGAGAGAGAGAGAGATGCTATAGTGCGGCACCGCACCGCAGCCGTCTGATGCACCGCTGCGTGCATGCGACACACGCAGCGCGTGCATCAGACGGCTGTGGTGCGGTGCCGCACTTACCACATGCCGCAGCATAGCATGCCCCTATATATATATATATATATATATATATATATATATATATATATATATATATATATATATATATATATATATATATATATATATATATATATATATATATATATATATATATATATGGGAAAAGGGATGCTGGACCTGAGGTGCAGCGTCGTTGCTGCACCTCAGGCATTGTTTGACCATCCTAGAACTTTTGGAATTTGATGAAATTTGGTGAGGGTGTTGTCTAGGGTAAGATGATCATCCTCACCAATTTTCATCAAATTCCAAAACTTCTAGGGGGTTCAAATGGTCGAAGTAAAATCAGTCATCTGCAGTCACCGTTAAAATCTGCAGATTTTGCTTCGACCATTTGACCCCCTTAGAAGTTTTGCAATTTGATGAAAATTGGTGAGGATGATCATCTTACCCTAGACAACACTCTCACCAAATTTCATCAAATTCTAAAACTTGTAGGGGGGGTAAACAAGCGAGAGGTGCAGCAACGATGCTACACCTCGGGTGCAGGTCCTATATATATATATATATATATATATATATATATATATATAGGGGCATGCGGTACGTGCGGCACCGCACCGTAGCCGTCTGATGCACGCAGCGGTGCATCAGACGGCTGCGGTGCGGTGCCGCACTTACCGCATGCCGCACTATAGCATCTCTCTCTCTCTCTCTCTCTCTCTCTCTCTCTCTCTATATATATATATATATATATATATATATAGGGGCATGCGGTACGTGCGGCACCGCACCGTAGCTGTCTGATGCACGCGCTGCGTGAGTCGCATGCACGCAGCGGTGCATCAGACGACTGCGGTGCGGTGCCGCACTTACCGCATGCCACACTATCGCATCTCTCTCTCTCTCTCTCTCTCTCTCTCTCTCTCTCTCTATATATATATATATATATATATATATATATATATATATATATATATATATATATATATATATATATATATATATATATATATATATATATATATAGAGGAATGGGATCCTGCCTATCAAAGTAGGGTTTTTTCCTGCTTTGATTCATTGTTTGACCATCCTAGAAGTTTTGGAATTTGATGAAATTTGGTGAGGGTGTTGTCTAGGGTAAGATCATCATCCTCACAAATTTTCATCAAATTCCAAAACTTCTAAGAGGGTCAAATGGTCGAAGCAAAATCTGCAGTCACCGTTAAAATCTGCAGATTTTGCATCGACCATTTGACCCTCTTAGAAGTTTTGGAATTTGATGAAAATTTGTGAGGATGATGATCTTACCCTAGACAACACCCTCACTAAATTTCATCAAATTCCAAAACTTCTAGGATGGTCAAACAATGAATCAAAGTAGGAAAAAACCCTGCTTTGATAGGCAGGATCCCATTCCTCATATATATATATATATATATATATATATATATATATATATATATATATATATATATATATATATATATATATATATATATATATATATATATATATATATATATATATATATATATATATATATATATATATATATATATATAATGCGGCATACGGTACGTGCAGCACTGCACCGTAGCCGTCTAATGCACGCGCTGCGTGCATCGCATGCACACAGCGGTGCATCAGACGGCTGCGGTGCGGTGCCGCACTTACCGCATGCCGCATTATAGCATCTCTCTCTCTCTCTCTCTCTCTATATATATATATATATATATATATATATATATATATATATATATATATATATATATATATATATATATATATATATATATATAGGGATGCTTAGTTGCGGTCTGTGGTCCATGCGGTCCGCGGTCGTCCGATGCACCACTTCGTGCATCCGATGCATGAGGCGGGTGCATCGGATTGCTGCGGACCGCAAACCGTACCTAAGCATTCCCCTATATATTAATTAAACTCATGATGTGTGTATCAATCGATTCAATCCTCCGACAAGATAGCATTGAAACATAGGAGTGGTCGTTGCCACTGGTCTCGCTTCAGAAATTTAGCAAAAATAGAATTACAAGCAAAATTAAATCTGTTTCATTACATAATAAAGAGCATAACCACTATAGCATCAGATGAAATAGACTACAATCTAAAACATAATATCAATATACAGTCTTCAAAAGACGAAGATATGGTTTCAAAGAAATAAATCAATTGCTGCTTTCTGGAATGGGGCATAATTTCCCTATAAGAAAAATGATCAAAAATCTCTTTACTGACAAATGTAATTGAGTTTGGCACTTCTATATAACTATCTCCGAGCTTTACTGATCAAGAAAAAACAATGAATGACCTTATCTACCCAAATCCCAATTCAAAGAAAATTAAGCAAATAAACAAATTCTAACTAAAACATCTACTTAAGCAGAAGTCTCAAAAAGAATAGAACAGAAGCAAACACCAAGACATCTCAAGCTGACTGTTATCCCTGAAATATTTCGAAAACTGAAGGTTGCAAAAGATTCTCTGTAATCTACTAATAAAGCCTAATATGACTTTGATTCCTCCAACCAAAGTAATCACAGCTCATAAAATAGCATGGAAACCTAGTATTAAGCTATTTAGGTCACGTACAGTGGTTAACCAATGAAACTAAGTAACTAACACCTATAAATTACCAAATATAGTCTGAATATCAAAGGAAATATAAATGGTCAATATCAGACTCAGGTAAAACTCCGTTCACCTGACCACTAAACTAAATCAAAGAACATGTTAATATCCTACCTAGAATTAGATTTATCAGCTTCTCATTATCTTCTATATTGATTGAAAAGGTTCTTAATAATTCCATAGGGTAGGAGAGCATCTTGGCACTGACAAGGAGAAAAATATGATCATGGTGCCAATAGATATAGCCACTTGCAAAGAAATTCACACTGCCCATTCATCAAAGTAAAAATACACCCGATTTGCAGGGCATTAACATTCTATCATAATAGCATAAAGGCTTCATCGCCTGCCAATTTTGCAGGCTCGCCCTTCTTTATTTTTATAGTAGTATCCTAGAAATAATTGATCCCTCTAAGATTCTTAGTATTTGATTGTTTTAATGAAATAATCCGATGGCCAGATGTGTTTCAACAGTCCCTCCAAGATTATTAATACTTAGAACTATTAAGATAATAATACTCCCTCCAAGATTATTAATACTTAGGAGTATTAAGATTATTGGTGCAAGTAATTTTGCCATTAAAATAAATTTGTAAACCATGAAGATAGTCTGTCATAGCAGCATTAGGCCAAATTGGTGATCTTTGACTATACAACAATATCCTAGAAATTAACGCTCCCCTATAGGATCACTGAAGATCCATTGTTTTTGCTAATTTTCTCTGACCTTTTGATCCGTTACACCAGCAGTATATAACTATGTGACATTTTTGGTATATTGTTTTCAGTAAATGTCCATAGGCTTGAGTGGTTGGACAGAAACTTGCAGATTATCTCTAGCTACTCCGATACAGACCAATTGAGTGTAATGTTAGATGTCACTAATTGGGGACATACCATTGTCAATTAGTTGAAAATTACTTAAATTGCAGTCAACTATACAATGATTTAATTTGTATACATCGCTTGTCGTCTTCATCCGTTCTTCATTTTGGTCTTCCCAAACTTCCAGGTTAAGACCTAAATTATTAATTGCTTCTGTTGGCTCTTAGTCATAGACATTGGATTTTTAAAAATCAAGCTTCATGGTTCACTTTCTTCCTTGAGACTTTATAAAAAATATAAGCTATCTACATAAACCACTACAAAATCCTCCTAGATAATCCAAGGGTATTGTAATAAGGTTGTCTTCTACTACACGTTCAGGCTTCCACAGGCAGTGTTTTAAGTACCATTATCGTTGTTGATATCACCAAGTTGCCCGGGAAAAAAATAGGGGATATATCACTATTTATCGCCAAATATCGCTAAAAATTAGGGAAAAGAGGAAAACGATGGCAAAATGAAAAAAAAAAATTGGAGGATTTTTCTATATATCCCTTTAGGATGTATATATATACCAATATAATCAATAACATACAAAAAAACAATCATGTACTCGAGGGGACACTCAATTTAGGCTCTATAGATGAGTCTGTGAACTGTCCCACACTTTCTGTGAACTGTTAGAAACTTTACCACAGTCTGTGAATTAAACAACCACAATAAGATTACACACACTAGAAAGCATGATAAAACATATCATAACCTATATGGTTCACCGTATATAAAAGCATATCACAATCCATAACTCATAAAACATAAGGCATAATAAGCATAAAGCAGCTTACAGACTTGATGCGGGTCATGTTTATCATCTATTCTTCACGAAGATCTACTTAAGAAATTTGAGAAATTAAAAAAAAAATAAAAGATTTGAAAACATACCTCAACTTAGAAGTTTGGAAGAAACCTCAAATTAGTGAAGGAAGGCTTTAAATCCACCAAGAACAACAAATGGAGGGTTTAGATTTTGTTTAGAAACCTAAATCAAACAAAAAAAAAATGATGAAATGGAAAAAAAAAAAGGGCAAAAGGGCTCTCCGGACGATAATTGGCGATAGCTGGGCGACATCGGGCGACATATCCCGTTTTGTTGGGAATTCAATAAAGGTTGGGAACCAATTTATCGCCGAACTGGACGATATTTAGCGATGTTTCAAATTTTTCCCCAAAACAGGGGAATTTAGTCTACTTTGATGTCGGAGCCTGGCGTATAGTGATATATCGACGATATATCGCTATATATACACGATATTTTAAATCATGTTCACGAGTTCCCTATGCCACTATGTTTTCCACCCTTTGTGCAGGTTCGCCCATACTACTCCATAGTGCACCACCATAAGTCCAAATCTTTGGTTTTTCCATCATGCAATGGGATGAGCTAGGGGTATACCAACAATGACCAGTGAAAGATGGATGAAAAATTATGAAGAGAAAAATTCATGGCTTAGTTCAAAAAAAGATTGTAACTGCAATGTAACTAAAAGACAAGAGATGGGTTGCCCCATCCAAAAAAGAAAAAGGAAAAGAAACAAAAAATGAAAAATAATAAATTTCTTTTTAATGAAAATACAAGCCATTGCATGCAACTTAACAGTACACATTTAGATATGGTAGAGTTACGAATCAGAAGAAGATAAGGTTGCAACTCCAATTTAATGAAAGAAAGGTAATGAATCCAGACTAAAAGATATAACAGATAACTCTACAACTGTCTGTAAAAAGCCAAAGTAGCCAAACAAAACCACTCACCAAGAATGCCCAAACATGAAAAATCCCCAAAGGATCTACTTATCAGAAAAAGGCCAAAGAACCAAACAAAAAATATTCGCCAAGAATGCTCAAACTAGAAATCTCCCAAAACTCTTATAAAAAACCTACACACAACTTCGTCTGTTGCAAAACAAAGTTATAACTTATAACACAAAAAGAGGATTTATCCTTTATGTATTGCAAAAGGGTAGTGTAATACATGGTTGGTGTTGTGATTAGGCTGCTTTTGTCTTGAGAGTTGAGACAGCATTCGGGTAACATAGTAAGCAAAATCCATAAAAAGAATTACCAGATTTAAGTTCCTTAACTGTACAGGGTAATGAAATGGCAAAGGATGCATTTTAGTAACTTAGTCAACGTTGTTCATAGAAAGAAGATCTAAATCCTCAATATATGGGACCATGGTAACAAAAAAACTGAATTAACCTACCTTAAATTATCAAAGCAAAAGTGGCAATGGATATAACACAATTTTTAATATTCGAACATTAATTGGCTTCTTCAGTTCTTCCATATTGACAGAAGAAGCTCTTGAATCAGCCATCTTCACATTCTTTCATTAGAGTAGGGTGGGTCAACTAGCCTCTCTCTTGACGGGATGCGCTAATCTACTCAGGTGTATATAAATTCTCAACATGAAATACAATCCTGATTCTGCCGTTATTTAATACAAACCTTTGCATATTGGCTAGGAGTATATAGCAACAGTTCATTAATGACAATACTCAAGGGGAAGACAACACCATTGGATCATTAGCATGCCCCATCAAGTACATGTCTCGTGGCTAAATGAGAACTTCTTAACCAGAGAGATCTTCACAACACGAAGATTAATTTGGAAAATTGTTGATTTACCGATGGTGCCATATTTGCAACTGAAAGTGAGGAAAAAAATAGAACGCTTCTTTTCTTTTCTTTCTCAAGAAAATCGAACACACTACTAATCCTTCCAAAATCTGATTACTCTCAACAACCTTGTAACTTGTAAGATTAGTGAGGAAGAAACAATAGAATTCCATGTGTCTAGGAAAATATCTCAACAGCTTGATCGATCAACTCGTCCAAATACAGAAAGAATAAATCCAGTGGCAACTAATAAACATTGATATGGTTTGTGAGATTGCATTTGTATAGCAAAGTCTAATCTTCAATGGATTGACTTTTAGCAATTGAAAAATAGAAAATCCAACATAAAGACAAGATAAAAATAATGAAGAAAAACAAAATTTTCCAACGTTAATAAGAGCCAATATGCTTCACTTGAACCTAATAAGGTCATTACTTACAACAAAAAGCAAGCCTTCTCTCATCGAGATGGTGTCATATCATTCACTGCAAGAAGGCTTGACAAGGGTTTGGGCACCCACAACCTCTAAGTCTCTGACAGGCTGTTGTGTCAATAAAATATCGCTTCTGCTAATTGGCGGGTAGGAGAGGATGCCCAAAGATATATCGACAAGATACTTTTCCACAATCACTATACAACAAAAGGCAGAGTTTATTTTAGCCCTCTTTTGCCAAGTTGTGCTGGTCAGATTTTTGGCATCAATCTTATAGATTGAGTATCAGGTTGACAGTCAGGACGGAAATTTTCAACATCTTTGTTGATCCTTCTTAAGAATCTTAACTAGAGTTATCCTCCATAGTCAACCCTATCTTGCTGGGGTAAGACTTAGGATGGTGATAAATATGTCATCTATAATAGAACTTTACTATACACAATTTCATAAGTGCTCATGAGTCATGACCCTCTCAACCTAGACAAGTTGAAGTGACCCTTAGCAACGCACATCGGACAATTCAGATACATGGACTAACTAAATTAAAGAGCAATACTTTCTAAACTATCATATCCGGGATCAAATAAAGAGATAAATATTAAGAACAATAAGAAGAAAAAGAAGATAAAGGAGGAAAGAAGAATTCAACTTCTCAAGAGACAGGAACTATAGAGGATGTAATGACAAGGCAATGGCAAATGGTTGAGATAGTGATGAAAAGGAGAGAAGAGATTGGTAGCCATTAACTTCACATGTACGAAGAAAGGATCCGCACAAACAAGCACATTTTTGGTTTAAGCAACACAAACATTAGTGAGAATTCTTGAAACCGTAAGGATTCCTGCACAAAGTTTGTACTGTAGATTGAGTTAGGGCCCAAGATTATGACAAAAGGAGGTGCATCATATGGTTAGCGGATCAGATTATCATAATAATCTTTGTTGATCAAAGGGATAGAAGCAGGTTGTCCTAATTATTATTGGTACAAAAAGAAAGTGGCCTTACTTTTTTGGGGCACGTTTCAAGCACTTAAAATTAGAGGATGAAAAGATGCTACCTACTTGTGTCCTCAAAGAGTTAAGACACTTGAATCTAAATTTTAAAATGCTCCAAAGTGAATTATTTACACTTACTATGCACCATTCGAAAAAGCAATTGCACCAAGCGAGCAGCTAGGGGGGTGTCTAGATAATAGAGCCTAGGCATGCACGGAGGTCGATTGCTTTAAAAAATACTAAAAACTAAGAGAAATTCATAATATTAAGATAATTCCATACTAGTTTGATATTATACAATTTTTACAACTCAATGTGATAACAATTGATTCCATTAAAAATAATAAAAACTAAGAGAAATTGCTAAAATTAAGAAATAATTCCATACTATTTTGATATTATACAATTTTTACCATCATGAAATCGATTGACATCACATTAAGTGAAAACTAGGTATCAACTTTTTTTTTTTTTTCATTTACAAGGTATCAACTATGGAAAACTTCTTTTCTTGTATTAGAAGATTTCATTGTTTTACTTCTCACTTCCTTCTCATAATACCTTTCCTCCCTTATTATTTATTTCCTATATTTCAAGGAAAGTCGTAGTTGCAATTGATGATGCTTGTGGCTCGTGCTCCTATTCGAAGAAGAGGAGAAAGACGAATGAGATGAGAGGAAGAGTAGCATCGGCTGCTTAAGAGGGTCCAAGCAACCTAGAGTCGACCTAGGTGGCTCAAGCCTTGTGCGAGATGCCTAGATATTGGAGTGCACTTATGTATATCATACAACACATAATTAACTAACCTATTTATTAAACATATGGATAATTATGCTCACTATATTTTCACTTTTGTTGTCATCCAGATGCTTTTGAAAAACAATAAGATTGATTGACTCTTACAAGAATTATTTGGTCACATACCACCAATACTCACAAATATTTTATCACATGAAACCTACCCAAAATAAAAACTAGAGGGGAAGAAGAAAGACATGTTGCAAAGCCTGTTCCCATCTCCATTGGAAGTTTGGAACAACATCGCCACCATTGTGTTAGCCAAGTTCTTGCATCTACCAATAACCATCCTCTGTCCTCTCTCTTTAAAACCATTGAATCCACTTTCTTTTATTTTTTGTCCATTTTATGCCAGATATATCAATGGCAAGAACTATATGCCTAGCAAACTACACTGTGTCGATAGCACATATCGGCATGGAAAGGTACACAGCATGCAATTGGGACAATAAGCTACGCCAGGAAAAAAAAAACTATTTTTTCTAGGATCTAGGCTACTTTTAATTGCTTTCTAGTTAGAAATTGGAAATTATTTAGAAAATTAAACAAGATTATTACATGGACCAAACCAGTCATAGTAAAGACCTGTTATTGATGGTGAATACAACAAAAAATATTAATTACATTCAAATACCTTTAAAAATGCAAAAGCTAGCACTTCTTTGGATTAAACATTCCGAAACAAGACAGAGCTCAGACTAAACTGAACAGTTACTACTAAACTAAATTATTTTATAATTACATCAATAGAGATATTATGTAAAAACTGATATGTATTTAATGTGTGGACAACATTTTACGCCTAAGAGATTTCAACGTTAATGAGGGGAAAAGGCATGCCGGTTTACACAATGCCCCTATAAGACTATAAGTTAGGACTTGATGCATTCCACATGTCACACATTCTAAGAAATGGAAGTCATTCTTACAGTCATTAAAACCATCAGTTCTGAACAAGGAAAATTTCATGTGGCATAAAATTAAAAAGGAAATCATGTTTATAAAAGTCCAACCTAAAGTTAGGACTTGGCAGGTAGCACATATCAATATACAAATTAAGTGCAAAAAAAAGAAAGAAAAAGAAAAACCCTTATGCTTCATCCAAAACCTCTTTGACTCTGAAAATTGAGGTGAATGCCAAGGTAGTACTCCACCTATATAGCAAGAATTAAAAAGCACCAACTAGGAACTCCACATTACAAATGAACCCAACTAGACAGAGGAAAAAAGGAGAAGACAAGAAACACAACATGAGCGCCATTCAGTTCCTATAAGGCCTTTGACCAAATAAGAACCTGCTGAGATCAACTTTCACTATCTCCCATAGTCCCATGTAGTATATACTCTACATTGGTACATCAACATATAAGGAGAAATGTTCAGGTGCAAACATACAATCATATAAGAAACTAACACTTGTCGAAAGTTTTTTATGTTGGAAGTTTTGTTCTGTGCAGTTCAAGAACAGTAAATTATTTTCATCAAAAACCATGTGCATCCAGATCCATCCAATTTGATTTTTGAATAGTTATGTTCCAAACACTTCAAGAACACTAAATTTCATCAAGAACAACATGCATTCAAAAAATATTGGTCTGGTTAATCCAAAATAAAAGGCCGGTTCCCTCAACGGTTCTTCTGTAGGTTAAAACTGAATTTTTTCTAAAGAAATGTTTCATTCAGATAATATGTTAAAACCATGAACTTGGATTTTTGTAGTCAGTAGCAATTATCTCTTCCACATTCTGATTTTTACAATGGATAATATTCTACTCCTAATAGATTGTCAGTCAGACATCCCAGTCACGAGTCTCATGACCAACTGCTAGTGAGGTTAAAAGCTTTGAATATATTCAAATCTATCTAGATGTGACAAGTTTTGATCGTTGCTGAGAAACCCCTCGAGAAAAGGTTTTGGCGGTATGAGCAAATCACATGCTCTCCCAAGAATGTCATATGAATAATAAGATTTTAGTTGAAGAAAGGGACAAAAGAAAAAGAATTGAAAATATCAGTGACTCGTAAAAAGTGGAGTATGCCCGGCCACAAGTATGATAGTGCAGATTAGATTCAAGAGCATAGTGTGTAACGTATGAATGAATCATTGAACATAATTGTGAATGATATTTGGAATAGGACTATGGGATGGGTCTGCAATAGATTAGTCACTACGGAAGGACATGGTGATCAACGTTTTAAATGTCGTTTTCGGTGTCAATGTCGGTCGACCGAAAAAAGTAAATTTTTGTTTTTCGGTAATTTGTCGGCGGAAAAATTGTACAATGGAAAGACAAATTTCGGTAAAAACATTTTGTTTTTCGGTCAAATTTTGGTGTTTTTCGATAGAAATTTATCGTTTTTCGGTCAGATTTTGATTTTATTCGTTTGATATGAAAAAGATAGAATATTTCAGGATAAGCATGACAGAAAAATATTATCTATAATGAAAAAAAATCAAAATTGAGGAAAAATGTAATTTCTTGTTGATAAAGATGAGCTTTGTTTTGTTAAAAAAGTTAAAAAAATTTCTGTGAAATTGTCTGGAAAAAAGACATAATGTCGGATTTCGGTCAAATGTTGGCCATTTCGGACGACATTTCGTTGTGTTGGAAGGAAATTTGGTACTATTAAATATTTGGTCAATTTCTATGTCATACCCTTGAAAAAAAAACATATTTCGGTGATTTTGTAAGAAATTTGTCGACATTTGATTCCATGATGGCGATGACCCTAAAGCTCTAATATCACTACAATGCACTAGACTATAGGGCTTTGGAAGAATTAGGGTTTGGAAAGGCATTGAGATAGATTTCAGTTCTGGAAACAGAGGTTCATATATGTATTGATTGGATTTTTTATAAC
The DNA here is from genome assembly GCA_947650365.1 of Chamaelirium japonicum. Classification (NCBI taxonomy): domain Eukaryota; kingdom Viridiplantae; phylum Streptophyta; class Magnoliopsida; order Liliales; family Melanthiaceae; genus Chamaelirium; species Chamaelirium japonicum. The sequence continues at coordinate 33,674,201 of OX393549.1, forward strand.
AAAGGTGGGTGGGATAAAGGCTAGCAGCAGTAGGGATGTTGATTTGGTTGGGTTTTGTGATTAAGTGTATTTGTGGGGTAAAATGGGAGTTTTAGAGCTTGTTATCTAGAAAATTATGTATCATAATTGATGTTGAGGGCAAAATGGAGGCTTTTAGGGTGGGATCTACGCTTAAGAACAAATGATTAATAAAGAAACAAATAAAAGCAAGCAAATAAAACTCAACACGCAAAAATTAAAGAAAAATCAACAATAACATAAACATGATAAGTATTGGAAGTGGCCCACTTCTAATGGGCATCAAAGCATCTCATCAAGATGTTTCCATGATGTCGCATGCATCAAGGGACTAAGGCGTCTCACCAAGTAAGAGTTGCACTTTCTAGAAGAAAAAAAAAGGAGAAACCTCTTAAATTATTATTCATAATTCATTTATAATTTGGAACTCTTGCACATGTATATATAAAACTCAAATCAAACCAAACCAAAATCAAATCCAGATTAACACTTGTATTTCTCCATTATTCTATTATCTTAATAATATACCTTGGGGTATAACCAAGGTTTAAAATCTCGTCTGATACCGGTACATACCGGTTTTACTCGGTCCGGGACCAGTACTTCCCCCGATCCCAATACTTGGTCCATATCGGCCGGTACCGGTACGTACTAGTCCATATCGATCGGTTCAAGCCGATACCGATCGGTACGGACAGGTACCAACATGTTCAGGTCTTTTTTTTTTCTTTGGGGGGCGGGGGGTTGCCTCAACCCATATCGGTCTGTATCAGCCGATACAGGTGGTACGCACCACTTTGGGACCAACCGATATCGCGAAGGTCCGCGATCGATGTCATGATTTCGAACATTGGTATAACTTAACCCCATCCTCTACCACTTGGAGAGGAATAGCTCAAACAAAAAAATTTAACTTAAAACTACCATGACCCGATATGCTACTAAAGTAGAACTCTTTAAAAAATTCCCTACTAAATTTAGACTCCCAAGTCTCTCTAAAAAGGGACCAAAAAAATTAAATCAAAAAATATAATTATAATAGGATACAACTAACTAGAACTCTGGGCCCATTATAATTGAACTTAGAATCCTCTAATCAAACTAAAAGTCCTAAACTTTAAAAACTTTGGCTAAAGTCCTAAAGAGGAACATCCAATTAACTCAAAGAAATAGGTTGGACGCCTTGTAATGCCCATGATAGCCGACAACCTTTGTCTCCTTCTAAGACTAGTTGCATTACACCCTTAACTACTCTTTAAAAACAATCCTAATGACTTTAGAGTCATTGTACTCAACTTGTTGTTCAAATAGGACTTTTCGAATTCTACTCTATAATACATGTATCCATTGTGAAGAGAACATGTACTCTATCCTTCTCGTATCAAGTAAGATAATCCTTCTTTTCATTAAAATTCTTTTGAAATGTTAAGGATTGTCATACTCAATCCTCATGTACTTAATTCTCAGACCTATATCTAGGAAACACAAATTCTACTCAAAAGAGGATACATGTGCTGTCAAGACAAGCATCTATGGTTCGCGCCGAGTTTGCTTTTAATTCCCAAGTCCTATCCTAATTAAGATTTGATTTAGTGTCTTAAACACCAATTGAAAACGTTTCAAAATTTAAAAGTTACATGCAAGGAATGAATTTGACTAAAAGATATTAGACAAAAAAAGTCCTCACAGCACATGAGCCCTAGTACTACGATTTGGAGGCCTTAAATTTTGGAATCCACCCATGAAAAGACTATTTTGCTCTGAACTGATTTAATGGTTTGAGACACATTGATCAAAGCCAAACCATATCCCACTCTAGTCATCTATCGGAAGGTCCAAAAAAGTGTGATTTCAGATTGATATCAATCACTTCCACTGATTTGTATTCACCTCTAGTTCGCTAAAGCCAAATATGACGTTAACACTGATGAAAGTTTGATAGGTAACTAAAGGTAGGTACCTACAATAGGATGAAGACATATTTCCTATTTTTCTAATGTATATAGATGGACAAAACCATGTAATCGCTACAAGGAACTATGATTCAAGATGATCCTGCAGCCCTCTTGTCCCTCCAAAATAAATAACACCACTTATATCTCAAAACTAAATAACACCATTTAATGAAACCAAGTTGTGATTTGGTTTGCAATTAACTTTCTCTGCAATCCTGATTTGCATCACAACCATAACGAGAAAAACTTTGTCAAATCAATAAGAATTTAGAAACGATCAGCACAGAATCTGCTGAGTTCCAATCAAACCTCGGAATGGAGTCGGGCCTCGATTTGGAAGCGGTTTGGTTAAATGAGATCTTTATCAAAAGAAATGCTCAAAAACCCTTTCTCATAATTTCCTTAAAAGTTGGGAACAAAAAAGAGATCCGAAGAATTACATAACAAAAATACATAGAAAAGAATTGTAGAAAAGAGGAACTAATCCCTAAAACCCCTATCAAGATCAGGGTATTCAGTGATTTTTCTAAAAAATAATCAGAATGAAGAACCCAAAACTAGAAAGTGGAAAAATTAATGAGCAATACAGAAGCAATAGTCGGGAACAGAAAAGAGATAAAAAGAATTACAGAACAAAAATAAAAATAAATTCTCATAAAACCCTGTCTCCACAGATTTGAGAAACTTCATAAATGCATAACCCAAAACTCTGAATTTTTCTGTGATTTTTCTAAATAATGATCAGAATGAAGAACAGAGAAGAGATCAAAATAATTACATAACAAAAATAACACAAATCATAGAAAGGTAATGTAGACAAGAAAATCTAATCCAATCCATACAGCCCCCAACAAGATCAAGTTCACAAGAGAGGATTAGGGTATTTGGTGATTTTTATAAATAATGATCAGATCCACCCCAGTTATCTAAAAGAAACCAGAAAACATTTGGGAAAAAAGAATTTCAAGAGCATCAAATCAAGATCTAAGGTGCCATCGGCGGTCTGGATCACGAACCCGGGGGAGAAGATGTTGGAGAGCTTGGCCCCCGTAGCCGTTCCGCCCGCCGGTCGTCTTCTTGGTGAGGAGATAGATGGCAGAAGACCCCCTCCTCCTGGTGGATCTCGATGGGGACTCCCTCCATCCCCGTTGTTGTAGACATTGCTGCAGTTGGCCTCGGGATCGATGTCGACCTTGACGGAATCCATGGAGGGATCCCGCTGCTTGTTGTCGACGGCGTTGACGAGGATCTCGTCGAAGACCTTGTAGAGGCCCGGGACCGTAGGTGACGGTGCGGTGGACCATCTCGCCGCCCTCGTAGACCCAGAGGATCTGGGTGTGCCTCTCGACGGAGCCGATGTAGGTGTCGGGGCGGAGGAGGACATCGCTCCAGCTGGGTCTTCTTCTTGGCCGCGGCCGTCGCGGCGATGCCGGCGGCGGCGGCGGCGGCGTTGTGGGCGCTGCTGGACTGGAGGGGGAGCTTCTCGTCGGCGGACACAGAGATTGTGTCTGTGAGTGAGACTGGAGGGGGTTTTAATGAGACGCTGCTGGACTGGAAGGGGGGTTTTAATGAGGCGAGCACAACGGTCGAAATTTGAGTCGAGGGGATTTGAATGGAGGGTGGAGGAGGTTCGCGATGGGAGATCGGACGGCTGAGATTGCTCGAGGTGGGTTTTGTTTGAATTTGCTATGAAAAGGGCCACGGATTCGCGATGGGAGATCGGACGGCTGAGATTGCTCGACGTGGGTCTGGACGAAGACGTTGGATCCAAAGCCGCTCCACATGACCCTCGCGTGCAGCTGCGTCTAGATGATTGTACAGAAGAAGCAATGAGGCGCCGCCGGCAGCCCAGATCATCTGGTCGAAGGGGGTGGTGGTGGGCTCCACCACCTAGTCAAAAGCTTGGGGGGCGCCGCCGATGGTCCTTATCATCTGGTTAAAGATGCACACCGCCGTTCGACGATATTGCACACCACGATGCAATATGTACATAGTACATATGTGCTGCACCTGTGTACATGATGAGGCAGGTTTCTATAATTACCAAAAGTGACGGAGGTTTTGGTAATTAGCCTATTAGTTGGTGAGGAATTTATATAACATCCCATTCGAGCGAGCTTGGAATGACCTAGCATAACACTGAGCCAAATCCAAACGGGTTATGACTTGAGCTCGAGTCATTCAAAGGCAGGCTAGTAGGGCTTCCATCAGTGCACCAAGAAAACAGCCCTAACACTGAAGACAGAGAAAAAGAACATTAACCACTTCTTTTGCAAAAGCAACCCACTTAAAAGATCAGTAAACTCCATTTGATTTTAAAAATTCCACAATTACCCCTAATGCATGAGCATATTTACATGGGTAGATGCAAGCTACACACAAACAATTGATCAAAACAAGATTAGTGAATGTTACAAGGAACAATTAACCTTAAAAACTTCTCTCTACACACCCCTTCCTTTTGATTAGCTGCTCACTATCTAGAGACATGCGGGGCTGAACTCCGCGCATCAGGCTTCTTCTGAGTCCTAAGTTTCAGGTCCATGAAGTCGCAGCAGGCCGGGCTTCGTGATCTCCAGGTTCACGTCACTCTGGCCCGCTAGCATCCTGACGACGGCGGACATGGGCGGCCGGAGCTTCGGGACGTGCAGAGCATGCCGAGCTTCAAGAACCTGTAGGCCTCTCCGCGTTGAAGTCGCCACTCAGGGAAGCGTCCACGATCTTGGTTAGCTCTCCGCGCTCTCATATAGCGCCCACATCCACAGCACTAGAATGTGGTGTCTGCTGGTTGTCTGGACGAAGATGTCGGATACGAAACCGCTCCACACGATCCTCGTGTGCAGCTACTCGCCTTGCGTCAGGAGTGGTTCCTCGGTGCAGGCGCTGAGGAGGAAATAGGTGAAGCCGCTGAGCACGGCGCCTCTTCTTCGCATCTGATTGTACAGAAGAAGGGAGGCAGCGCCGCTATTGGCCCTGATCATCTGGTTGAAGAGAGGGTTATAAATTGCTAAAACAGATATTAAGATGGCTATTATGATTTGCAAATACCAAATTTAGAGGGCAATAAAACAAGATGCAATTACTTATGTTTGCTAACTTTGAAAATCAGCAATAACTACAATTCACTTTTAATCAAAGGCTAATTTATTTAGATGGTAGCATGGAATGTTTAGATAGAAAATCTAATTCTAGTAGTACTAGAACAATATGGAATAACTAATTTAGCACATATGGAGATGAAGGGAGAAGAAATAGCCCGGGTCGAGGCGCAAGACGCTGGCCTAAGATTGGATTTACCCTCCTCGTGCGGAGCCCTCGAAGCTCTCGACTTTCGATCTTATACAACAACCCTTTGAGTTTCCCCGACGCACGACTCCAAGGGAACAAAACGAACTCAGCTTGCTGAGGCTCAAGGCAGGCACTTAATAAGCCTTGAGATAAGATATTTTATTAGTAACAGGGGGAGCGGCTCGAGGTGGCGGCTGATTCTAGGGGAAAGGCTCAACAGATAGCAAGCCCAGCCCAATGACTTGAAGCCCAAAAAGAACAACCCAACAAAATCCTACCAGAAGCCTGGAAGCCCATTCACGTCGATGCAACTCGCGAGCCGCGGACCGGCTCGGTGCGCGCGCATGTGGTGTGTGAGGGACTACCCTTATAAACCTACTACTAGTTCTTCCCTATATCGATATGGGACTAAACTTAGGAGGGTTGTCAAAAGCATTGTTGAGGCCAAAGTTTGATCCCTTGATTTTTTATCAAAAGGGAAACCTCATTTAAGAGGACTCCGTTAGCCACTTGGCCAACAAGTTATATTTATTAGGAGGAGTAGGTAATTAAGTTTTATATTATACCCAACATTCCCCCACATAATATAAAACTTATTTAAAATAGTTGAAGATATATAAGATCAAAATTTGGATTATGGACACTGTGTTATAGGTAAGGGTACCTTTTGGGTTTGAACCCTTACTTAGTGACATTTACTTTCATATGCGAGGACTCGATAGACTACGCCTTGAATCGGCCTCGTGATTTAAATTTCCATAAAGCACACATAGTGTAGTAGTAGTTGAGTTCTAAAGCGGGTTGCGCATTATGGCCGTGCGCATGTATCTTTCATGTGTGTTTTAAAAGAATAGCCCTCTTCCCATAGTCATGGTCCCACGATTCCACAAGTTCCAAGAGTGTATGCGAGGAAACACCCTGCCTCGTTGGAATCATTAAGAGTTTAAAATCTCATCATAATCCTCTTGCATCTATGAGCATTGTCGCCCTAGGGATGTTATTGTCCTTTTCTGATCTCAAATCTCTGGCCTCCTTCACTTCAGAGCCGAACCGGTGCGTGTTCCATACGGACTAGCTTCGAGCTCCTGACTGCAGTGGAAGACCTCCCTCAGGTCCGACGATCTCTGATCTCCTGATCGCTGCTAGACTGGAGGGGGAGCTTCTTGTCGGCGGACACAGAGATTGTGTCTGTGAGAAATGGGGGGTTTTATTAACGAGGCAAGCACAAAGGTCGAAATTTGAGTACGAGGGGAGTTGAATGTAGGGCGGAGGAGGTTCGCGATGGGAGATCAGACGGCTAAGATTGCTCGAGGTGGGTTTTGTTTGAATTTGCTATGAATAGGGGCATGGCTTTGGATGAAATTACATAATAATATTTGTCTCGTGTGGCGTGCCGATCAGTCGACAGCGTTGTGCCGAACGGATGAATGTGGTGTCTGTTGGTGGTCTGGACGAAGACGTTGGATCGCGGCCTGCGAGAAGGAGACGCCCGTCGTGCCGACCTCCCTGCCGAGCGTGGCGTCCTCATTGTGTCTGCCGCCACCCACCGACAGAAGACCATGTTCTTCTTCGTCCTCCAGACCGAGTATGGTGACGTCTTCAAAGCCACCCTCGATCACGAAGGAGAGCGGGTTACTGAGCTGAAGATCAAGTACTTCGACACCATTCCTGTCACCTCTGCCATGTGTTCTTCAGGAGGCCCTTGATGAGGATTCGGTAAGTGGTGGGGGAGGGGGTGAAGGGGGAGTCACGGAGGATGACACGGTATTGCTCGAGGGCGGTGTCGGTCCGCTTGCGGTAGCAGTAGGCCTTCAGGAGGAGGTTGTGGGTGACGGAGTTGGGGGCGATACCCGGCTGGGTGACGAAGCGGTGGAGGGCGAGGAGGGCGGGAGCGGCCGAGGGGGCGGCGAGGACGGCGTTGCAAGTGAAGACGGTGGGGCGGCAGTTGGAGTAGATTGAGTGGCACAACGAGGAGGACGGCCTCGTTGAGGTCGTCATCACAGATGAGGGAGAGGATCCGATTGTGGAGGACGAGTCGGGCGCCGGAGACGGCGGAGGCGGGCTCTGGTAGCTTTGCGACGTTGGGGTTCCTGGGGGTGGGAGGAGCCCTCTGCTGCGGCGGGGGAGGGGGTTGCAAGTGGCGGAAGGGAGGAAAGAGGGGGATTGATTTCGAGGCGGCGGCCTCTTCCGAGGTGGCGAAAGAGAGGTGGCGGCGAGTGCCGGAGAGAGCTGGGTGGCGGTGGTGGTGGCGGTGGCCGTGGCGGCGGGATGGTTTTAGGGATTTGAGGTGGCAGAAGAGGGGCTTAGGGAAGTCCATCCGAGAGAGAGAGAGAGAGAGAGAGCAGGGTTTTGGAAGCCAAAGGGGGTTTGACCGCAACGATTTAAATGGGAAAGTTCGGACTCAGTAATCTGGAAAGTTCGGACTCATATTCATTTCCCATTCCAAATTCACGAGAGCCCGCAAACCAAACACAACCTCATATGCCAACGAAAAAAAATATAATGGTTCTTGATGGTGCTCAAAAATTAGCACCAGCCTGCCAGCAAAGTACACGAGGTCGTCTTTGATTTGAGAGTTCATCCTGTATCCCTTGGGAGGAGTCTGGCTCACTTTAGCCCCAAACTCGAATGAACAACGAAGTCCCGGGAGGGACCCGTGTCTCGGTAAGGGACTCGTAGGGTCAGCTCACAGGTTGCCCACCAACCGAAGCTGGAAAACCTGGGTCACCAATCGCCTTGGCACACGAGGCAACCCGCGATCAGCTCGCACGCGAGGCCGCCAGTGATTAGCTAACATGCGAGGTCTTGCCTTTTGTTGGAAGCTGAAAGAACACTTCAGAAGATGCATGATCTGATCACCTACAGCTCGGATACTAGGGTCGCATGCGAGGTATCGCCTTTTGTTGGAAACTCAAAGAACACTTCAGAAGATTCACCACCTAATCACCTACAGCTCGGATACTGAGGTCTCCTGCGATCAGCTCGCACACGAGTGAGCTCGCCCCACTAGGGAGATCGCCCCCTATTGTCGGTAGGTATCTCATACCGTAAGGCGACTCTCACATGTCGCCCGCAGGCAACTCATCGATCGTACGTTGCCCGCAGACAGCTCGCCGATCGCACATCGCTTGCAGCATGTCTCTCCCACGTCGCTTGCCGCTAATTCGCCCGCGAGAGAAATCGCTCCATTTCTTGTCGGTAGGTGTCCCATATCGCAAGACGCCATTGGATTGACAAGTGTTCTCGTCTTGGAGGAACTACGTGGACGATGGAAGGCTAAGTTTGCTCTGCGCAAACCTAATTGGTTCCACGTGAAACCGAATCTCGGTCTGGAGCCTTCCGGGGCACCACCTGGAGTGGACAAGACCGATGCATTCCCCCCCTCTCACGATCCCAGATAGTCAGCTAGCCGTCAATATGAGATAACGTATTTAACAACCCACGTGCAAACACGAAGGTGCACAAAGAGACAGGCGGGATGGTACGTTTCGATTTGCGGTGGATAAGGAAAGACTATAAAGGTACGACCCCAGGTTCTTTCATGCTAGTAATAGCTCATGGGCCTTTTTTTAGACCATCAAACAATCAGGCGACGGATGGTGGCGCCTAGGGCGCCTCGATCGACAAACGATAGTGCGTGGGTAGTGCTAATAACCGATAGGGATGGCAGCTTGGGGATAGTGGGCAGTAGTCATTGGCTGATGTCGAATTGTTTTGTGGACACGCATGTTGGTTGGGAGCGATCGACACGCATCTAGGAAGCACCGGAGTCGATGGTCAGTTCTATGGGACCACCGACGGAGGGGATGGTGCCCTTATCAATAACATGCGATGTCTCGGAGTCAGTGACACATTCTTTTTTTTTTTGTTAAGTTGGGTGCTCAAGTAATTTGTTGGTTGTAAAATAAAAACACCCTAAATAATGGCCTTTCTTGACCTTGCATCTGGTTAATTAGGGTAATTAAAAATTACCCCGTCGATCTTAATTTTAAAGTCTTATCACCTGTGTCATCGTGATGCGTAATGCCCTTTTGCAATGGTAAAGTGGTTTCTATGGGTAGTAAAACTTAAAAATTAGGTTAACATCAAAAAAAAACTTAAAAATTACAACAAATTATGCTTGGACCCTTGAAGTCTATGTTTATTACACTTTTCAACTTGAGATTTTTAAAATAACACTTTGACCCCTTTCAGACATATTTATTTGCTATAAATTTATTTAAAATATGATTTGTTTAAAGACATAAAAAAAGGCATTTCATTAAATTTTTTTCAAGTTATAATTACAAAAAGATCCTTAAGATTAAGATTTTTCAATAGAATGCTAAGTTTTAAGGACCATTTAACTCGTAGCTCATCACAAAACAACAATGATTCTACAATAGCGATTGCCAACGTCGGAGAGTGAACAAACAACCAAGAGTGGAAAGTTTAACCTGAAATTATGGGTGGATCATTTCATCCAGCAAAGCTAATGCCTGTAGAGCCCGTGGAAAACCATGAGAGAAAGACACCATATTCATTGGTTCGGCACACGCAGAGCATTACACGACGCTATTGGCTGATCGGCACGCCACACGAGACAGGCATCGTTATGTAATTTCATCCAAAGCCATGATCCTTTTCATAGCAAATTCAAACAAAACTTGAGAGGGGCTAGGCACACCAATTTTTCCTCTCCAAACTCCATGTGAAAGTTTTTTATATTATAAAATTATCCCCAGGTAAAATGACCAAAACGATCAATTTTTTTTTATTATGTTCGAGACACGTTCGGACGACCAGGGCCGAACAAGGTACAGTATGTTCAACCAACCAGAGCCGAACAAATTGACACACCAAGTATTCCTTTTCACACACCAAATACTTTCACACACCACGCAGTTTTAAAAATTTTATATATTTGCTCATTTCACACCTCCAAATTTTTAAAAATCATATATATTTCCCTTTTCCCTAAATTACTCCACACACACACACACATCCAAATCCTAACACCCTACCTCCACCATCAACTGCTCCGACGAGCTCGTCTCCGCTCTCCGCCCCTCTTTGAGCTCATCTCCTCCCCGAGCTCACCCGAGCTTCCCCGCCCCTCCCCGAGCTCACCTCCTCCCCGAGCTTCCCCGCCCAGATGATGAGCTCCTCTCTTTGTCATCATCTATCAACATCCAAACCTTACGTTCGGCCGACCAGAGCCGAACATTATACGGTGCGTTCGGCCACCCAGCATGGTACAGTATGTTCGGCCGTGGTCGATCGAACGTACAATACAATGTTCGGCTCAGGTCGGCCGAACATACTGTATCTTGTTCGGCTCTGGTCGGCCGAACGTGTCTCGAATATAATAAAAATAAAAAACTGATCGTTTTGGCCAGTTTATTTGAGGATAGTTTTATAATAAAAAAAACTTTCAAATGGTGTGTGGAGATCAAATATTGGTGTGCACACTCCCAAACCCACTTCGAGCATCGTCAGCCGCCTGATCTCCCACGCGAACCTCCTCCACCCTCCATTCAAATCCCCTCAAATTTCGACCGTTGTGCTCGCCTCATTAAAACCCCCCATTTCTCACAGACACAATCTGTGTCCGCTGTCCGCCGACAGGAAGCTCCCCCCTCCAATCCAGCAGCACCCACAACGGCCGCCGCCGTCGAAGACATCCTCCTCCGCCCCGACACCTACATCGGCTCCGTCGAGAGGCACACCCAGATCCTCTGGGTCTACGAGGGCGGCGAGATGGTCCACCGCCCCGTCACCTACGTCCCGGGCCTCTACAAGATCTTCGACGAGATCCTCGTCAACGCCGCCGACAACAAGCAGCGGGATCCCTCCATGGATTCCGTCAAGGTCGACATCGATCCCGAGGCCAACTACATCAATGTTTACAACAACGGGGATGGAGGGAGTCCCCATCGAGATCCACCAGGAGGAGGGGGTCTACGTGCCGGAGCTCATCTTCTGTCATCTCCTCACCAAGAAGACGACCGGCGGGAGGAACGGGTACGGGGCCAAGCTCTCCAACAGCTTCTCCACCGAGTTCATGATCCAGACCGCCGATGGGACCTTAGATTTTGATTTGATGCTCTAGAAATTCTTTTTTCCCAAAAGTTTTCTTGTTTCTTTTAGATAACTTGGGTGGATCTGATCATAATTAAGAAAAATCACTGAATACCCTAATCCTCTCTCGTGAACTTGATCTTGTTGGGGGTTTTATGGATTGGATTAGATTTTCTTTTCTATATTACTTTTCTATAGATTTGGGTTATTTTTGTTATGTAATTATTTTGATCTCTTCTCTGTTCCCAACACAAATTCAGAGTGTTGGGTTCTTCATTCTGATCATTATTTAGAAACATTCAGAGTTTTGGGTTATGCATTTATGAAATTTCTCAAATCTGTGGAGATAGGGTTTTATGAGAATTTTTTTTTTATTTTTGTTCTGTAATTCTTTTGAACTCTTTTCTGTTCCCGACTATTGCTTCTGAGTATTGCTCATTAATTTTTCCCCTTTCTGGTAAATTCAAAGTTTTGGGTTCTTTCATTCTGATTATTTTTTTAGAAAAATCACTGAATACAATTCTTTTTTATGTATTTTTGTTATGTATTCTGTTCCCAACTTTTAAGGAAATTATGATAAAGGGTTTTTGAGCACTTCTTTTGATAAAGATCTCATCTACATGTAGGTTTTTACAAACAATATGAGGAAGAAGACTGAGCCAAATGCAAGGAAAGTGAGAACTGGACTAAGGTCACGCTTAAGCCTGACTTGTCCAAGTCCATCCATCTTGAGGACGATGTCGTCACGCATGACGAAGCGAGTCGTCGACCTCACAGGAACCCTCGGAAAGACCTTGAAGGGTAGAGGTTGCTGAATACGTCAACCTCTACCTCCAAACCGCTTCCAAAACGAGGCCCGACTCCATTCCGAGGTTTGATTGGAACTCAGCAGATTCTGTGCTGATTGTTTCTAAATTTTTATTGATTTGACAAAGTTTTTTTTGTCATGGTTGATGCAAATCAGGATCGCAGAGAAAGTTAATGATAGGTGGGAGGTTTGTGCGTGAAGGCCAGGTCCAGCAGGTATCTCTATTTTCGAGCAACGTGATTCACAGTTACTTTCTAGCTTCGTAAATGGGATCGCAACGATAAAGGGCGGCAACCATGTGGAGTACGTTACGAACCAGATCACCAGCTATGTGATGAATATTGTGAACAAAAAGACCAAGAACGTCAACCTCAAGGCCCACACTGTGAGGAACCACTTGTGGCTCTTGGTATTGCCCTCATCGACAACCCTGCATTCGACTCTCAAATGAAAGAGACCTTGCCTACACTCGTTAGGGAAGTGCGAGCTCTCGCAGGAGTTCCTCAAGAAGGGTTAGAAGTAGTCCTTGTTCAAATGGGTTAATTGTTTAAGAAGATGAATTTAGGGACTCAAGTCGATATTAATTCAAACTTTTTGTAACTTGCTGTTGCAAAATCTGGAATTGTGGAGACTTCAAGCAGATGGGACTAAGAGACAGAGGCTTACCAACATTCCAAAGCTTGAGGATGCTAACTATGCCGGCGGGAGGAATGCTGATAAGTGTACCTTGATTTTGACAGAAGGAGACTCAGCCAAGGCTCTCTAAGCGGATCAGAAAAATTGGCACTTATAGATGACCTCATACTTTTGAGATAAGACTTGGATCATGATGTTTTATTGCGTAATCATATTGTACCTATAATAAGTTTATTTAAGAATATTTTGTAGGATTAAGTGTTTCTTTTAGTAGACAGTTTGTTATTCTATGAATTGATGCTTTACATCAACGATCTTTGTAATATTGTCAGATATCACACCAATTTGTGAAAGTGCTGTTCAGCACATCACCTCAAAAAGGTTTGAGATTGGTGGAATTGATTTGACGAAGTTACTTTCTCAAGAACTTCACAAGTCCAATCCACTAGTAAACATCGACATTTCTGAGATTGAGAAATTGAAAGAGCATTATGCATGTTGTGCAGAAGATCAAGATGCCTTTGAAGAAACATATAATTCATGCCAAAAAGAGAAACACACCCTCCCAGATGGCCAGGTATTTTTCTATCCTAATTGTATGAAACTCACATCTTTAGCTTTTTCCCCATTATATTCATATTGACACTGATAGGATTTCCCTATCGACCTCTACCATGTTGAGTTCCACATTTTCTTCCTTCGCTTGGCCTGGGATGTGTTCATCACTGACTCCCGAGCTGCCGTCACCCTCTGATCTTCCTACAGGCAAGCGAGTGTTTCAGAATGAGTAATGGAAGAGGATTTTCCCCAATCTTTCCGCATCTAATTTAGAGTTGTTCTTCAAATCAGTCATTTAGGTTACTCATAATCAGAGCTTGAAGAAGTGTAGGTTGATTCTGAAAAAAAGTCTTGTGGAAAGTAACTATGTTAAGTTAATTGCATATCATACAATAACCAGTGCAGTAGTATATATCCGTTCTATTGGTTACAGTCCTAACTCCATTGATTGAGCAATTTGGCAAACATAATTGGAATTGTTGCCTGGGAAAGTGATTTACCTCTTCTTTTGATCCCTTTCTTCAATCTCTTTTGGGTGGCACAATCATACTCGTTTTTGTACCACTAAGTGCAACTGATTCTACCCCAAGCCGATTAAAACTACTTGAGCCTATCTTGTTTGAGCGTGTTCATATGAAAACAAGACTAAGGGTGGCAGACATAGTATACGGGCAAAACACCCAACCCGAATCCGACCCGTTTAATAAACGGGTCAAAAACTTAAACCCAAACCCTACCCGCTAATAAACGGGTTGACCCGACCCGACCCGTTTAACTCGTTTACTAAACAGGTCTGGTCGTGTTGGGTCGGGTTGGCTCGGGTTGGGTCAACAGAACCCATGTAAACCTGTCGGGTTGGGTCGGGTCGGTTCGGGTTGGCTCGGGTCGGGTTGACACGACCCATTTGGTAAACGGGTCAAGTTGGGTTATAAGTACAAACCCGAACCCGACGCATTAAATAAACGGGTCAATCGGGTCGACCCGTTTATGACCCAAACCCATTTAGGCCAAACCCAAACCCGCTAAATTCGGGTCAGGTTCGCGGGTCGTGTCAAGGATTGCCACCCCCAAACAAGTCAAAGCTTGATCTCAAGCTTGACACCTGAAATTTTCTAATATTGACTTAAAACTCAAGCTTACAATTCGGCTTGATAAAAAACTGTTTAGGCTTGAAATTGCAATTACACTTGCTAAATGATAACAATGCATGATTGTGAATTAAAACTAACTTTTCAATTGCCAATCATTTGTTGAGCTTTGATGTAAATCAACCTAAAGAAGCTAAGCCAGGTGTAGCTTGAATTTGGCTTGTGCACTGTAGTTTTAACTTGGCTTGTTTACTACTCTAGCTTTAAAATCAAGTTTTACCTTAGTTTGCTAGCTAGAACATATGAGTTCCAAATAGCTGCATTTTGAGCTCTTCTTGAACACCTTGCTTAAATTTAGATCCCCAGTTCCCACTCGTCATGTACAAATTAAGCCACACACATAACAAAAATCAAGCCTTATTCCATATTATTTCCATCACAAACAAATACAGACAGCCACCAAAAAAGGATCCATAAAGTGAATCCAAATGGTTGGATGATATTTTGCGGTTTCTTTATGTGACCCAAGTGTCTTTTTTGAATCTCTAAAATAAGTTTGAGGCGTGTTTCAGGTGATAACGATCGAAAGAGAAAGGTATATTGTTGGTGAAGCACTATTTCAGCCATCTATCTTGGGTTTAGTGGAGTATGGTGGACCAGCTGGTTCATAGTATCTCAAATGTTTCATCCGAGAACCATCGTCAGCTACTTGAAAATACTATGTTGTGTTGTGGTACCTTTTCTATGACTGGTATGGGTTTCTTTTCCTTAGTGCTCAATTTTATATTTTTGAGGAATTATCAATATGGCTAGAATCATAACTCTAAAGTAAATGAAGTTGTTCATATTTATTTCAGCTATGGGGGTATATCCGTATATGCTGGTCTATGTGGATCTTTGTATAATGCAAATTATCTCATTTTTTATTATTGGAATTGTTTCTATTTTAATTCAAAACCTAAAGTGAAAATGCAGTTGTGGTTTTGAAGTGGAAAATTTTTACCATATTTATATGGATCTTATCTTGACAAGGAAAACTCAACTATGGCTTTTAGCATTATGCCTCACCAACATGAGAAGTGCTTCTATGCTACTCTGCATTTCAAACCAACTCCCGTATTAGACATTACCATTTCATTTTAGATGAATGAAGGCTATTAACCATCTGACTGAGCCATTTTGAGCATTTCTCTTGTGCAGTAGTTTTAGTCGATAATTGGATATGATTCGCTTCATGGTTTGTGTGATGTACAATGTTAAAGGAGAATTGAAGAAATATAATCACTCATGAGGGTGGTTGGATCTTAATTCGAATAGTATACATATGGCTGAATCATGAATCCAAGATAATGTGTGGATAAATATATGCTATTATTAAATGTACGAGGGTCTACTTCATCAGGTCCCAAAGACTAGCAATTTAATCTTTAGCAAGTTCAAGTGCGTTAATTCCTAATGCAGTACAATCAATCATGCTCTTATGTGTACCTGTTTTTGCATATTTTACAAGTAGGTCTTTTATGTCAAGGAATCTAAAAGGCATTAGCCACAATCAAGCCTTATCCCCTCAAAGTATTTGTCTGCAGATTACGACTCTAATCAGGAAGTATCTTTGAAAGGGTTGAGCAGAAATTTGCCTTCAGTTGTCAGCTTGACATCAACCCTCTAATCTTTCTTGCCATGACAACTTGGGCAAGAGAAGGGCTCACATGAAACCTCAAAGAGTAGTTGTTGGGCAGGTTCATGAACAATGTCAAAGGCTCAAACTATTTAGTAAGACTACAAGGTTCAACCTAGCATTTCATGTAAGAAGAATACATAATAAAATCATTAGATTTAAGAATTGTAGCAATAGAATTTTAGTATTGGGGGTTTTATTAGGGTTTGAGATTCGGGTTTGAACTGTGTGAAGAAATTGAATGGTTTAGTTGGTTTGAGTGGTTCATGTTCGGGCCCAACTGTTTCAGTTAATTTTTTTTTAAAAAATGAAATGTGGATTTGATTCAACCAATTAAGGTTTGATTTAATTGATATGACTTATTTGGCCCAATTCGAGCTTGATTTAGTTGAATCGGGTCTAATTCGGCTTTGCTTGACTGTGATGTGACCGAATCGGATTCAAACAATGCAAACCAAATCCGACCCAGGCTGAACCGGTGAACCGATTCCGAATGAAGACGTATTTTGCGTTCGTCTTCAAAAGCCAAATCAGTTTGATGGTTCAATTTAGTTTTTATTGGCGAAAACCCAAATCAGTTCGATGGTTCAATTCGGGCTCGGACGAATGGTCAACCATGTTTTCATTACACCCTACGAAGAACAACTCTTCTTTTAGGGAGCAGAGAGAATATCTGCATGTCTTCAAAATTGGAAAACCTTTAAGAGGATTTTTATCCATTTGATACTCTCTATAACAGGGATTGATAAATTTGATAAATGTTTCTAGTTCAATCCAAGTTGTACTGATACTTGGTCCGCTGGTACCTAAGAAGCAGTAGCACTGACACTAGTATAAGGACACGGGTACGACATGACACGGGTTTGCCGACACGACAAATCCTAAAAAAAGAGGACACGGGTACGGCGGGGACAACTAAAATAAAAATTTATATTTTATATTTTAAATTAATATTTTATATATGTTTATAATTAATTTATATTTCGATAATCGAAAAACTTCATAGAAAACAACTAAAATAAAAATTTAATGCATACTGCATCGCTATCGTTAGTTACATCCAGCCCGATCGGTGAAACGCAAACAGCTCTAAATGGTATGGAAAATAACGGTTGTGTTTCAGTTTTGACTTCAGCCTATCTGAAACCTCAGAGGATAAGATAAGTTAAAACCAAACCGGAATCGTAATCGTCCACCATAACCATCCTGACAAGTGAATCACACTCAGGCCCAAATGGCATGCAAAAGAACGGCTGCTGTTCAGTTTTGACTTCAACCTATCTGATTCACGTAGGACGCGGCACATGCGTGTCCAGTGCGTGTCCGAGGAGTGTTCGACAGTGTCCAGCTCCCGGAAGCACGTAGGACACAGCACATGCGTGTCCGGTGCGTGTCCAATGAGTGTCTGACAAGTGTCGGTGTCCGACACGTGTCCGACACAAGTACGGGTGGCCTGGGGAAGTGTCCATGCTTCCTAGGCTGGTACCAACTCAGGCTTCTTTCCATTTTGAAGAATCCTTCTTGTTTATTGTATCATAGACAAAAATTCTTTCTTGATGCCCTGACAGTAGAATTTATTGTTTTTCGACCATGTGCCATTATTATCTTTTCTTTTGTCCTTTTTCTGTATCATGAATAAAAAGGCTTTCTTTATTTCAGTTCAATAGTAACGGCAGCCAATGGCATGGTTCCAAGTTGCTTCAGCTCCTGAGATGCAAATATCCTGTTAACCCTTCTTTATGGATGGACCTTCTGCTCTTCTATGTTAGTCTGTTGCCAAGGGAGTAATTGCGCTTTGTATCACCATGCAGTTCACCATGTCTGTGGAGAACTAGTTGATTCTAATATAGTTGCCGCATCATTCAGGTTTCGAAGAGCTCTTCCAGAAAGAAGCCAATCTATGCTCTTCGTACATCCGTCCGTCTTTAGTAAAGGTATCTCCTATTCTCTATGATCTGATTTTCTATTGCTATCACCCAATCGTCGCACTAGAAGGACATAATATGGAATATGGAGACATCACCTTATCTATCATGTGATATTTTCTTGGTAAATATCAAGAAATGTCTTACACATTTTACTGCCTATAACCTATTTTAAGTTCATATAGTCTTCTATCCTATCCCATTTTTTCGGGTTGGTCCATTTCCTTACTTCAACTTGATAAACTTCCCCAACCATATGGAGGTTTGAAATCTTTTGTAACAGTTGAATTTTATATTCGTGATTATGAGGCATTACACTTTATTAATTTTAAGATTAAGGAAAGAATACCAAAAAGTCGATAACTAAATTAATATTTGCATAAGACAATATGCAAGTAAGAAAATAAGCGTCCTTCGACGACATTTTATATTCTTTACGATAGAGCTTTCTGAATATAATAATGGAATATTTTTGCCTCGGAGGAAAGGTAGTAAAGCTGACCAGATTTAATGCACTAAATGTTAGTACATTAAGCAGTGTTGTCAAGATGTCGCCTAGACGATCTTGGGCCCTAACTGCCTATGCGGGCGGTGAATCAGAAAAAATCTCCGATCCCAGCCTTCACCATAGTAACAAAGTTCGGTGTTTTAAAAAAAAAACGCGTTTAAAACGCGACTGGCTGCCGATTTGTAACCGTTTTTTTTTTTTTTTCTGATTTTTATAGGTTACCAAATTTATCGAATAATTTTGTCTTTTTATTGAAAAAAAAGTTTAAAAAACATGTTTTTTTGCTGAACTTTGGGACTGTATCAATAATGAGTCCGCTGACATTGAATCAACTTTCTTCCGATGTCATTGAATTCATGGAAGATGAAGAGAATGAAGCAAGGGAGAATGATACATGTTTGGCATGCTTCTCTGAGTTCTCTCTTGCCAAGTTGTCTTGGTCAGGTTTTTGGCAATAATCTAAGCGGATCAGAAAAATTGGCACTAATAGATGACCTCATATTTTTGGGATAAGACTTGGATGATGATATTTTGTTGCGTAATCATATTGTACCTATAAGTTTATTTAAGACTATTTTGTAGGATTAAGTGTTTCTTTTAGTACATAGTTTGTTATTCTATGAATTGATGCTTTACATCAACGATCTTTGTAATATAAATTGAAGGTGCTGTTCAGCACATCGCCTCAAAAAGGTTTGAGATTGGTGGAATTGATTTGACGAAGTTACTTGCTCAAGAACTTCACAAGTCCAATCCACTAGTAAACATCGATATTTCTGAGATTGAGAAATTGAAAGAGCATTATGCATGCTGTGCAGAAGATCAAGATGCCTTTGAAGAAACATATAATTCATGCCAAAAAGAGAAACACACCCTCCCAGATGGGCAGGTATTTTTCTATCCTAATTGTATGAAACTCGCATCTTTAGCTTTTTCCCCATTATATTCATACTGACACTGATATGATTTCCCTATCGACCTCTACCATGTTGAGTTCCACATTTTCTTCCTTCGCTTTGCCTGGGATGTGTTCATCACTGACTCTCGAGCTGCTGTCACCCTCTGATCTTCCTACAGAGGCAAGCGGGTGTTTCAGAATGAGTAATAGAAGAGGATTTCCCCCAATCTTTCTGCATCTAATTTAGAATTGTTCTTCAAATCAGTCATTTAGGTTACTCATAATCGGTGCTTGAAGAAGGGTAGGTTGATTCTGAAAAAAAGTCTTGAGGAAAGTAACTATGTTAAGTTAATTGCATATCATACAATAACCAGTGCAGTAGTATATATCCGTTCTATTGGTTCCAGTCCTAATTTCATTGATTGAACAATTTGGCAAACATAATTGGAATTGTTGCCTGGGAAAGTGATTTACCTCTTCTTTTGATCACATTCTTCAATCTCCTTTGGGTGGCACAATCATACTCGTTTTTGTACCAGTAAGTGCAACTGATTCTACCCCAAGCTGATTAAAACTGCTTGAGCCTAGCTTGTTTGAGCGTGTTCATATGAAAACAAGACTAGGGGTGGGTCGGGTTCGGGTCGGTTGAGACATAGGTATAAAGGGCAAAACACCCAACCCGAACCTGACCCGTTTAATAAACGGATCAAAAACTTAAACCCAAACCCGACCCTGCTAATAAACGGGATGACCCGACCCGACCCGTTTAACTCGTTTACTAAACAGGTCGGGTCGTGTCGGGTCGGGTTGGCTCATGTTGGGTCAACAGAACCCATGTAAACTTGTCGGGTTGGGTCGGGTCGGTTTGGGTTGGCTCGGGTCAGGTTGACACGTTCCATTTGGTAAACGGGTCAAGTTGGGTTATAAGTACAAACCCGAACCCTACCCATTAAATAAACGGGTCAATCGGGTCGACCCATTTATGACCCAAACCCGTTTAGGCCAAACCCGCTAAATTCGGGTTGGGTTCGCTGGTGGGGTCAAGGATTGCCACCCCCAAACAAGACAAAACTTGATCTCAAGCTTGACACCAGAAATTTTCTAATATTGACTTAAAACTCAAGCTTATAATTCGGCTTGATAAAAAATTGTTTAGGCTTGAAATTGCAATTACACTTTCTAAATGATAACAATGCATGTGAATTAAAACTAACTTTTCAATTGCCAATCATTTGTTGAGGTTTGATGTAAGAATCAACCTAAAGAGCTACAGTAGTTTTAACTTGGCTTGTTACTCTAGTTTTAAAATCAAGTTTTACCTTAGTTTGCTAGCTAGAACATATGAGTTCCAAAGAGCTACAGTTTGAGCTCTTCTTGAACACCTTGCTTAAATTTAGATCCCCAGTTCCCACTCGTCATGTACAAATTAAGCCACACACATAACAAAAATCAAGCCTTATTCCATATTATTTCCATCACAAACAAATATAGACATCCACCAAAAAAAGGATCCATAAAGTAAATCCAAATGGTTGGATGATATTTTGCGGTTTCTTTATGCGACCCAAGTGTCTTTTTTGAATCTCTAAAATAAGTTTGAGGCGTGTTTCAGGTGATAACGATCGAAAGAGAAAGGTATATTGTTGGTGAAGCACTATTTCAGATGTTCGTAGTATCTCAAATGTTGACCAGCTGGTTCGTAGTATCTCAAATGTTTCATCCGAGAACCATTGTCAGCTACTTGAAAATACTGTGTTGTGCGGTGGTACCTCTTCTATGGCTGGTATGGGTTTCTTTTCCTTAGAGCCATATTTTATATTTTTGAGGAATTATCAATATGGCTAGCACTGTTTTAAAACTCGAAAAAACTCGAACGAGTCGGACCGAGTCGACTCGACTCGGACAGATTTCGAGTCGAGTTATTTGGATAAAACTCGACCGGGTCACACCGAGTTTACTCGACTCGGCTGACTTTCGAGTCAAGTCCGAGTTTCGAGTTTTTTAACAATGATGGCTAGAATCATAACTCTAAAGTAAATGAAGTTGTTCGTATTTATTTCTGCTATGGGGTATATCCGTATATGATGGTCTATGTGGATCTTTGGATAATGTAAATTATCTCATTTTTTATTATTGGAATTGTTTTTATTTTAATTCAAAACCTAAAAGGAAAATGCAGTTGTGGTCTATGTGGATCTTTGGATAATGTAAATTATCTCATTTTTTATTATTGGAATTGTTTTTATTTTAATTCAAAACCTAAAAGGAAAATGCAGTTGTGGTTTTGAAGAGGAAAATTTTTACCATATTTTCATTGATCTTATCTTGACAAGGAAAACTCAATGTAGGATCCTCATTTAAAATATCCTTCTTTACATTTATTTTGTTGAATTACCATGTGTGATTGCTTGCAACAAATATACGCGCACACACACACAGATAGACAATGTAGGAGGGTCTACTTCATCAGGTCCCAAAGACTAGCAATTTAATCTTTAGCAAGTTTTGGTGCGTTAATTCCTAATGCAGTACAATCATGCTCTTATGTGTACCTGTTTTTGCATATTTTACAAGTAGGTCTTTTATGTCAAGGAATCTAAAAGGCATTTGGCTGCAGATTACAACTCTAATCAGGAAGTATCTTTGAAAGGGTTGAGCAGAAATTTGCCAAGGCAACTTGGGCAAGAGAAGGGCTCACATGAAACCTCAAAGAGTAGTTGTTGGGTAGGTTCATGAACAATGTCAAAGGCTCAAACTATTTAGTAAGAATACAAGGTTCAACCTAGCATTTCATGTAAGAAGAATACATAATAAAATCATTAGATTTAAGAATTGTACCAATAGAATTTTAGTATTGGTTTGAACTGTGTGAACAAATTGAACGGTTTAGTTGGTTTGAGTGGTTCATGTTCGGGCCCAACTGCTTCAATTAATTTTTTTTTTAAAAATGAAATGTGGATTTGATTCAACCAATTCAGGTTTGATTTAATTGATTCGACTTATTTGGCACAATTCGAGCTTGAATCGGGTCTAATTCGGCTTTGCTTGACTGTGATGTGACCAAATCGGATTCGACCAATGCAAACCAAATCCGACCCAGGGTGAACCGGCGAACCGATTCCGAATCTAGTCGTATTTTGTTCACCATGCAGTTCACCGTGTCTGTGGAGAACTAGTTGATTCTAATATAGTTGTAAAATTTTTACCATATTTTCATGGATCTTATCTTGACAAGGAAAACTCAACTATGGCTTTTAACATTACACCTCACCAACATGAGAAGTGCTTTTATGCTACTCTGCATTTCAAACCAACTCCCATATTAGACATTCCCATTTCATTTAGATAAATGCAGGCTATTAACCATCTGACTGAGCCATTTTGAGCATTCTCTGGTGCAGTAGTTTTAGTCGATAATTGGATATGATTTGCTTCATGGTTTGTTCATATAGAGGAGGATTTTGTAATGTACAATGGGAAAGGAGAATTGAAGAAATATAATCACTCGTGAGGGTGTTTGGATCTTAATTCGAATAGTATACATATGGCTGAATCATGAATCCATGATAATGTATGGATAAACATATGCTATTATTAAATGTAGGAGGGTCTACTTCATCAAGTCCCAAAGACTAGCAATTTAATTTTTAGCAAGTTTTAGTACGTTAATTTCTAATGCAGTAGGTCTTTTATGTCAAGGAATCTAAAAGGCATTAGCCACAATCAAGCCTTATCCCCCTCAAAGTATTTGGCTGCAGATTACAACTCTAATCAGGAAGTATCTTTGAAAGGGTTGAGCAGAAATTGGCCTCCAGTTGTCAGCTTGACATCAACCCTCTAATCTTTCTTGCCAAGGCAACTTGGGCAAGAGAAGGACTCACATGAAACCTCAAAGAATAGTTGTTGGGCAGGTTCATGAACAATGTCAAAGGCTCAAACTATTTAGTAAGAATACAAGGTTCAACCTAGCATTTCATGTAAGAAGAATACATAATAAAATCATTAGATTAAGAATTGTACCAATAGAATTTTAGTATTGGTTTGAACTGTGTGAACAAATTGAACGGTTTAGTTGGTTTGAGTGGTTCATGTTCGGGCCCAACTGCTTCAGTTAATTTTTTTAAAAAAAATGAAATATGGATTTGATTCAACCAATTGAGGTTTGATTTAATTGATTCGACTTATTTGGCCCAATTCGAGCTTGAATCGGGTCTAATTCGGCTTTGCTTGACTGTGATGTGACCAAATCGGATTCGACCAATGCAAACCAAATCCGACCCAGGGTGAACCGGCGAACCGATTCCGAATCGAGACGTATTTTGCGTTCGTCTTCAAAACCCAAATCGGTTCGATGGTTCAATTCAGTTTTTATTAGCCAAAACCCAAATCGGTTCGATGGTTCAATTTAGGCTCGGACGAATGGTCAACCATATTTTCATTACACCCTACGAAGAACAACTCTTATTTTAGGGAGCAGAGAGAATTTCTTGATGCCCTAACTGTAGAATTTATTGTTTTCCACCATGTGCGAATATTAATCCTTCAGTTATGATGAGTATGCGGCATAAGCTTGATGGCTTCCAGCATTATCTTTTCTTTTGTCCTTTTTCTGTATCATGCTTATTTCTTTACCCTTAAAAAGTTTGCATGCTGATCCTTATGAACTGGAGTGCATGCTTAAGTAAAAAGGCTTTCTTTATTTTAGTTCAATAGTAACGGCAGCCAATGGCATGGTTCCAAGTTGCTTTAGCTCCTGAGATGGAATATCCTGTTAACACTGAGAGGTCTCGAATGCTCTCTTTTATAATACTGTATTATGTACCCTACAATCCTTTTACCAAGACTACTAACCCTTCTTATTTACTAATGGATGGACCTTCTGCCCTTCTATGTTAGTCTGTTGCCAAGGGTTGCGCTTTGTATCATACATTATTTCACCATGCAGTTCACCATGTCTGTGGAGAACTAGTTGATTCTAATATAGTTGTTGCATCATTCAGGTTTCGAAGAGCGCTTCCAGAAAGAAGCCAACCTATGCTCTTCGTACGTACGTCCGTCTTTAGTAAAGGTATCCTATTCTCTATAATCTGATTTTCTATTGTAATCACCCAATCGTCGCATTGGAAGGACATGATATGGATATTGTATTCCTTCTTTCAGCCTCCTGAATACATGCCTGAGAATGTATCGAGGAACTCAGCCTGGATGGGGGGTGCTATACTTGCTAAAATTGTTTTCCCTCAAAACCAGCACATCACTACTATGACGAGACAGGACCTGCAATCGTTCACAGGAACTGCTTTTGAAACCTGCGAGTTAATATGGAATATGGAGACATCACCTTATCCATCATGTGAAATATTTTCCTAGTAAATATCGAGAAATGTCTTACACATTTTACTGTCTATAACCTATTTTAAGTTCATATAATCTTCTATCCTATCCCATTTTTTCTGGTTGGTCCATATCCTTGCTATCAAAATTTCAAAGAAGAGGGAAAATGTTAGTACATTTTCGTCTGGTTTTTTTTTATTCAGTTTTTCATATCAATCCTTGATTTCAGTATGGATTTGCTGTTTTATACCATGGTTAAAATCTCTCTCTCTCTCTCTCTCTCTCTCTCTCTCTCTCTCTCTCTCTCTCTCACACACACACACACACACACACACACACACACACACCCACACACACACACACAAGTACTCACATTATTGGTGCCTTGTTTTTTCCCATTTCCCTGCAGACATAGGGCCAAGGCCGGCCGTCAATGCAGCAGAAGCAGAGATGGACTATGGAAGACTTTGTACTCTTATTTATGTTCAGCATTAGGTCACATAATCTCTCACCGTGCCCCTTCCTCAATGAGTCCGCACGAGCGAGCCATGCCACATTGCATGGGAGGAACTGATCCTTCACTTCCTTTTTGAGCTTTCGATTCTAGGCTGTCTGTCCGGCTCCATCCGGGTTCTCCTTCGCATCACCGGTAAGAGATGACTATTCCTCTTCCGGGGCACGGACAGCCTCTCGTTTAGATCGATGTTTATCCATGCAAATTCTCCTAATCTTGGATTTTAGGTTATAATGTGATTAGTACATGTATTTTTCCTTCTTTCAACAAATATAATTGAAGGCCTTGGTTTAATTGTATCAGCTGGATGTTGTAGCAATGGAAAGTTTTTTTTTTTTTTTTGTGGTACATAGGGGGGACCCAATAGTCACAACACAGATTTACACAGCCACAGGAGAAATGCCCACCTGGCCCCACAGGAAGCCACTTCGCTGAGTCTTTGGGAGGGGGGCCACCTGGCCCCAGGAAGTCTCCCAGTAGAAATGGAAAGTTGGGACAATCTTATACTTCCACACACGACCACTGGATCATTTCTCATCACATGATACATTACAAAATTTTTTGGGGATATTTGCAAACTCATCCCAAGTCATAGGTTAATTATCAAAAACTCATCCTAAATAGGGACCGTTTGTTTCGACTGCAGAAACCATCGAAGTGGTGGAACTCGAGTACTTTGGTGGTTTATTCTTGCAAAACAAACAGCGAAACTGGCTTGTATTTCCGACCAGAAGTCCCAATCTTATACTTCCACCATTTCTCCCACTTCTAAAATCCATAGGATTGCATTGTCGTCGTAGGCCCTAGGCACGGTTCGGGGGTACTTTAGACAAATTTTGCACCCACAAAGACATAAGAAAAAAATTGGTATTTTTAAGGATTGAAAATTAAGACCGGAGCGATAGATATGCTTCGAAGGTTTAACGAGAGAATCAGATAGGTTTTACACCCAGCAGCCACACTCAATTACGACCAGGGCTTTCCTTTCAGTCCGAATCCGACGATCCGAACACACCATGGGCCAGACTCGGGCTGTGTCACCTTGAGCCCACTGCCCGGCCCGAAAGGAGAAAAAAGATGCAAAGATCTTGGTTTTGTTTAACCTGTAGTTCCACCCATTGTGAATAATATGGGTCCAGCTTGAAAAAAAGATGCAATGGCCTAGCCTTCATATGGCAATATTAAAATGTCGGACCTTAGGCCAGACATTTTGTTGTGTACAATTATTTTTATTAAAAAATATTAAATTTTGCCTACATCATGTCGGGCCTAAGGTCCGGCCCGACATGCCCGAGGTATTTTACGCCCGGCTCATTTTATACTTCCTTTGTAGCTTAACTTCAGAAAATTCCTGAAACTTGTCACTCCAACACTGTATTGGGACCTTCCGCAGGCACACTTAGCCCTGCATGATGTAGGCAAAATTTTGACAGATAAAGAGAGCAACGATTGTTGAGTACGCTGAAATTTTTTTCGAACCATAGCATTGAGGACCCCCCCCCCCCCCCCCCCCCCCCCCCCCCAAAAAAAAAAAAAACCCAATCCTTGAGAACATCCGAAAAATCAATCACATCAGGACGGCGACGACAGACTGATAAGAAAACCTATAACCCCAACCCCAACCCCTTAACAACCCACCAAACCTAACCAATTAACCTGATGCTAGCCCTAAACGACGGCTAACCCTAAACCGACTTTATTTATTTAACACGAAAAACTTATCAGTTCCAGACATAGTAAGGATTATTGACAGACTGAGTAACCCCTAACCTAACCCACCAACCCGACCTAAAAACCCTAACACCCCCAACCCCCCTAACCCACCCACTTAAACCCAACTCTAACCCCCCTAAACCCACCCCTAACACCCCCAACTCACCCCTAACCCCACCTAAACCCTCTCCCTAACCCCCCTAAACCCCCCCTCCTCTCCTACCCTACCCCCTAACTAACCTAACCCATGCCCCCTTAACCCCCCTAACCTAAAAAAAAAACCCTAACACCCCCCAACCCCTAACCCACCCCCCCCTAACCCAACCCTAACCTTCTCCCTAACCCCCCTAACCCAACCCTAACCCTCTCCCTAACCCCCCCTAAACCCAACCCCTAACCCCCCTAAACCCAACCCCTAATCCCCTGAACCCCCTAAACCCCCGCCCCTAACCTAATCCCCCTAACTAACCTATCCCACGCTAACCCCCCTAACCTAAAAACACTAACACCCCGAACCCCCTAACCCCCCCTAACCATAGCATTGAAGACACCCCCCCCCCCAAAAAAAAAAAAAAACCCAGTCCTTGAGAACATCCGAAAAATCAATCACATCAGGACGGCGACGACAGACTGATAAAAAAACCTATAACCCCAACCCCAACCCCTTAACAACCCACCAAACCTAACCAATTAAACCCCCTAACCTGATGCTAGCCCTAAACGACGGCTAACCCTAAACCGGCTTTATTTATTTAACACGAAAAACTTATCAGTTCCAGACATAGTAAGGATTGACAGACTGAGTAACCTGCCCCTCCCACCCCCGCTAACCTAAACCTCTCCTCTCCTACCCCCCTAAACCCCCCTAACTAACCTAACCACCAACCCCCTAACCTAAAAACCCTAACACCCCCTAACCCACATAAACCCAACTCTAACCCCCCTAAACCCACACCCCTAACCCCCCTAAACACACACCCCTAACCCCCCCTAACCCCACCTAAACCCTCTCCATAACCCCCCCTAACCCCCCTAAACCCAACCACCTAACCCCCCTAAACCCCCCCTCCTCTCCTACCCTAACCTAACCCACGCCCCCTTAACCCAACCCTAACCCACCCCCCTAACCCTCCTAAACCCAACCCCTAACCCCCCGAACCCCCTAAACCCCCCTAACCTAATCCCCCTAACTAACCTATCCCACGCTAACCCCCCTAACCTAATCTCCCAACCCCCTAACCCTCTCCTTAACCCCGCCCCTAACCCCCCCTAAACCCACCCCTAACCCAACCCTCGCCCCCTAATCCACTAAACCCAACCCTAACCCTCTCCCTAACCCCCCCTCCCTCACTCCCTAACCCCTAACCCCCCACCCCCCCTCCGCTCCTACCCCCCTAAACCCACCCTAACCCCGCTAACTAACCTAACCCACGCCCCCTAACCCCCCTAACCTAAAAACCATAACACCCCCAACCCTCTAACCTACCTAAACCCCAAGCCTAACCCTCCTTACGCCCCCATCCTCCCTAAACCCAACCCCCCCAACCCCCCCTAAACCCCCTAAACCCCCGCCCCCCCCCCCCCTCACCGACCTAAACCCCCCTAAACCCAACCCCTAACCCCCCCCTCCCGTCCCTAACCACCCTAAACCCAACCCTAATCTACCCTAACACCCCCAACCCAGTCCTTGAGAACATCCGAAAAATCAATCACATCAGGACGGCGACGACAGACTGATAAAAAAACCTATAACCCCAACCCCTTAACAACCCACCAAACCTAACCAATTAAACCCCCTAAACGACGGCTAACCCTAAACCGGCTTTATTTATTTAACACGAAAAACTTATCAGTTCCAGACATAGTAAGAATTGACAGACTGAGTAACCTGCCCCTCCCACCCCCGCTAACCCCTAACCTAAACCCCTCCTCTCCTACCCCCCTAAACCCCCCTAACTAACCTAACCACCAACCCCCTAACCTAAAAACCCTAACACCCCCAACCCCCTAACCTAATCCCCCGAACCCCCTAACCTAATCCCCCGAACCCCCTAAACCCCAGCCAACCCCCGCCCCCCCCCCCCCCTCACCGACCTAAACCCAACCCCTAACCCCCCCTCCCGTCCCTAACCACCCTAAACCCAACCCCTAACTAACCCCTAACCCTAACCTACCCTAACACCCCCAACCCAGGACGACGACGACAGACTGATAAAAAAACCTATAACCCCAACCCCAACCCCTTAACAACCCACCAAACCTAACCAATTAAACCCCCTAACCTGATGCTAGCCCTAAACGACGGCTAACCCTAAACCGGCTATATTTATTTAACACGAAAAACTTATCAGTTCCAGACATAGTAAGGATTGATAGACTAAGTAACCTGCCCCTCCCACCCCCTAAACCCCTCCTCTCCTACCCCCCTAAACCCCCCTAACTAACCTAACCACCAACCCCCTAACCTAAAAACCCTAACACCCCCAACCCCCTAACCCACATAAACCCAACTCTAACCCCCCTAAACCCACACCCCTAACCCCCCTAAACCCACCGAACCCCACCTAAACCCTCTCCCTAACCCCCCTAAACCCAACCCCCTAACCCCCCTAAACCCCCCTCCTCTCCTACCCTAACCCCCTAACTAACCTAACCCACGCCCCCTTAACCCCCCTAACCCAACCCTAACCCACCCCCCCTAACCCCCCTAAACCCAACCCCTAACCCCCATAACCCAACCCCTAACCCCCCGAACCCCCTAAACCCCCCCTAACCTAATCCCCCTAACTAACCTATCCCACGCTAACCCCCCCTAACCTAATCCCCCAACCCCCTAACCCTCTCTCTAACCCCGCCCCTAACCCCGGGCCTAACCCAACCCTCGGCCCCTAATCCACTAAACCCAACCCTAACCCACGCCCCCTAACCCCCCCCTCCCTCACTCCCTAACCCCTAACCCCCCAACCCCCCCTCGTCTCTTACCCCTAAACCCACCCTAACCCCGCTAACTAACCTAACCCACGCCCCCTAACCCCCCTAACCTAAAAACCCTAAACCCCCAAGCCTAACCCTCCTTACGCCCCCCTCCTCCCTAAACCCAACCCCCCCAACCCCCTAAACCCCCTAAACCCCCGAACCTCCTAAAACTTATCAGTTTCAGACATAGTAAGGATTGACAGACCGAGTAACCTGCCCCTCCCACCCCCGCTAACCCCTAACCTAAACCCCTCCTCTCCTACCCCCCTAAACCTAACCACCAACCCCCTAACCTAAAAACCCTAACATCCCCAACCCCCTAACCTCACACCCCTAACCCCCGTAAACCCACACCCCTAACCCCACCTAAACCCTCTCCCTAACCCCCCCTCATCTCCTACCCTAACCCCCTAACTAACCTAACCTACTCCCCCTTAACCCCCCTAACCCAATCCCTAACCCACCTAAACCCAACCCAAACCCCCTAACCCAACCCTAACCCTCTCCCTAACCCCCCCTAAACCCAACCCCTAACCCCCCTAAACCCAACCCCTAACCCCCCGAACCCCCTAAACCCCGCCCTCTCCTAGCCTAACCCCCTAACTAACCTAACCTACTCCCCCTTAACCCCCCTAACCCAACCCCTAACCCACCTAAACCCAACCCAAACCCCCTAACCCAACCCTAACCCTCTCCCTAACCCCCCCTAAACCCAACCCCTAACCCCCCTAAACCCAACCCCTAACCCCCCGAACCCCCTAAACCCCCCCCCTCTCCTACCCTAACCCCCTAACTAACCTAACCTACTCCCCCTTAACCCCCCTAACCCAACCCCTAACCCACCTAAACCCAACCCAAACCCCCTAACCCAACCCTAACCCTCTCCCTAACCCCCCTAAACCCAACCCCTAACCCCCCTAAACCCAACCCCTAACCCCCCGAACGCCCTAAACCCCCCCCCCCCCCCCCAACCTAATCCCCCTAACCTATCCCACGCTAACCCCCCTAACCTAAAAACCCTAACACCCCCAACCCCCTAACACCCCCAAGCCCCTAACCTAAAAACCCACCCCTAAACCAACCCTCGCACCCCCCCTAATCTACCTAAACCCAACCCTAACCCTCTCCCTAACCCCCCAACCCCCCTCCTTTCCTACCCCCCTAATATATCAGGGTTTTATGCATCTGAACAAACAATCTTGTCACTTTATGCAGTAGGACGGATATCAGGATGCACTGTTGACATCGGACATGGAAAGATAGGTGGTCATTTTGGATTTTGAGTTGAATGTGTTCTAATATTGGATAAAATTAATAGTATGTTGTAAATTGTGTTCTTTCAGATACTGATTCATTTGGTGCATGGTGAATTGATCTTTTAAGAATTCAAGTAAATATTGTATATGATAACATGAAAATGTTATGGAAATTACACATAAAGCTTGGTTTTATAGTAAGAATCTGTGTTGAAATAAATATGACATTGATGGAATACTTTTAACTAAAAAAGATGCCACTGGAGATAATATAAAACATTATAGGGCCTGAGCATCTCAACAACTGTTTTGGTCTGTGAGCTGATTATTTACGTATATAATATCCGTTTACAAACTCTCAAACAATGAAATTGTTTTACATGTTGAGGTGTTGTTTCATTTCAGATTTTTGGCTTATTATTTGTGCTACATAGATGAAGGCAGTTCCATTTATCATATCTTGCCTTCAACTCTGTTCGTTTATTCTCTTTCCTAGTCTAGGGAAACATTAGATATGGTCTCCCTACGCGCCAACTGGGTTTTAGGTTTTCTGGCATGCTTCTCTGAGTTCTCTCTTGCCAAGTTGTCTTGGTCAGGTTTTTGGCAATAATCTAAGTGGATCAGAAAAATTGGCACTTATAGATTACCTCATATTTTTGGGATAAGACTTGGATGATGATATTTTATTGCGTAATCATATTGTACCTATAAGTTTATTTAAGAATATTTTGTAGGATTAAGTGTTTCTTTTAGTACACAGTTTGTTATTCTATGAATTGATGCTTTACATCAATGATCTTTGTAATATTGCCAGATATCACACCAGTTTGTGAAGGTGCTGTTCAGCACATCGCCTCAAAAAGGTTTTGAGATTGGTGGAATTGATTTGACGAAGTTACTTGCTCAAGAACTTCACAAGTCCAATCCACTAGTAAACATCGACATTTTTGAGATTGAGAAATTGAAAGAGCATTATGCATGCTGTGCAAAAGATCAAAATGCCTTTGAAGAAACATATAATTCATGCCAAAAAGGGAAACACACCCTCCCAGATGGGCAAGTATGTTTCTATTCTAATTGTATGAAACTCACATCTTTAGCTTTTTCCCCATTATATTCATATTGACACTGATAGGATTTCCCTATCGACCTCTACCATGTTGAGTTCCACATTTTCTTCCTTCGCTTGGCCTGGGATGTGTTCATCACTGACTCTCGAGCTGCCGTCACACTCTGATCTTCCTACAGGCAAGCGGGTGTATCAGAATGAGTAATGGAAGAGGATTTTCCCCCAATCTTTCTGCATCTAATTTAGAGTTGTTCTTCAAATCAGTCATTTAGGTTACTCATAATCGGAGCTTGAAGATGGGTAGGTTGATTCTGAAAAAAAGTCTTGAGGAAAGTAACTATGTTAAGTTAATTGCATATCATACAATAACTAGTGCAGTAGTATATATCGGTTCTATTGGTTCCAGTCCTAACTCCATTGATTGAGCAATTTGGCAAACATAATTGGAATTGTTGCCTGGGAAAGTGATTTACCTCTTCTTTTGATCCCATTCTTCAATCTCCTTTGGGTAGTAGCACAATCATACTCATTTTTGTACCAGTAAATGCAACTGATTCTACACCAAGCCGATTAAAACTGTTTGAGCCTAGCTTGTTTGAGGGTGTTTATATGAAAACAAGACTAGAGGTGGCAATGGGTCGGGTTCGGGTCGGTTGAGACATAGGTATAAAGGCAAAACACCCAACCCGAACCCGACCCGTTTAATAAACGGGTCAAAAACTTAAACCCAAACCCGACCCGCTAATAAACGGGATGACCCGACCCGTTTAACTTGTTTACTAAACAGGTCGGGTCGTGTCGGGTCGGGTTGGCTCGGGTTGGGTCAACAGAACCCATGTAAACTTGTTGGGTTGGGTCGGGTCGGTTCGGGTTGGGTCGGGTCGGGTTGACACAACCCATTTGGTAATCGGGTCAAGTTGGGTTATAAGTACGAACCCGACCCATTAAATAAACGGGTCAATCGGGTCGACCCGTTTATGACCCAAACCCGTTTAGGCCAAACCCAAACCCGCTAAATTCGGGTCGGGTTCGCGGGTCAGGTCAAGGATTGCCACCCCCAAACCAGACAAAACTTGATCTCAAGCTTGACACCAGAAATTTTCTAATATTGACTTAAAACTCAAGCTTACAATTTGGCTTGATAAAAAATTGTTTAGGCTTGAAATTGCAATTACACTTGCTAAATGAAAACAATGCATGACTGTGAATTAAAACTAACTTTTCAATTGCCAATCATTTGTTGAGCTTTGATGCTAGAATCAACCTAAAGAAGCTAAGCCAGGTGTAGCTTGAATTTGGCTTGTGCACTGTAGTTTTAACTTGGCTTGTTTACTACTCTAGCTTTAAAATCAAGTTTTACCTTAGTTTGCTAGCTAGAACATGAGTTCCAAAGAGCTACACTTTGAGCTCTTCTTGAACACCTTGCTTAAATTTAGATGCCCAGTTCCCACTCATCATGTACAAATTAAGCCACACACATAACAAAAATCAAGCCTTATTCCATATTATTTCCATCACAAACAAATACAGACAGCCACCAAAAAAAGGATCCATAAAGTGAATCCAAATGGTTGGATGATATTTTGCGGTTTCTTTATGCGACCCAAGTGTCTTTTTTGAATCTCTAAAATAAGTTTGAGGCGTGTTTCAGGTGATAACGATCGAAAGAGAAAGGTATATTATTGGTGAAGCACTATTTCAGCCATCTATCTTGGGTTTAGAGGAGTATGGGATAGTTGACCAGCTGGTTCGTAGTATCTGAAATGTTTCATCCGAGAACCATCGTCAGCTACATGAAAATACTGTGTTGTGTGGTGGTACCTCTTCTATGACTGGTATGGATTTCTTTTCCTTACAGCCCTATTTTATATTTTTGAGGAATTATCAATATGGTTAGCACTGTTTTAAAACTCAAAAAAAATCGAACGAGTCGGACCGAGTCGACTCGACTCGGACAGATTTCGAGTCGAGTTATTTGGCCGAGTCAGAACGAGTTTGGATAAAACTCGACCGGGTCGGACCAAGTCAAGTCCGAGTTTCGAGTTTTTTAACAATGATGGCTAGAATCATAACTCTAAAGTAAATGAAGTTGTTCATATTTATTTCAGCTATGGGGGTCCATCCGTATATGATGGTCTATGTGGATCTTTGGATAATGCAAATTATCTCATTTTTTATTATTGGAATTGTTTTTATTTTAATTCAAAACCTGAAAGGAAAATGCTGTTGTGGTTTTGAAGAGGAAAATTTTTACCATATTTTCATGGATCTTATCTTGACAAGGAAAACTCAACTATGGCTTTTAACATTACACCTCACCAACATGAGAAGTGCTTTTATGCTACTCTGCATTTCAAACCAACTCCCATATTAGACATTTCCATTTCATTTAGATGAATGCAGGCTATTAACCATCTGACTGAGCCATTTTGAGCATTCTCTGGTGCAGTAGTTTTAGTCGATAATTGGATATGATTTGCTTCATGGTTTGTTCATATAGAGGAGGATTTTGTGATGTACAATGGGAAAGGAGAATTGAAGAAATATAATCACTCGTGAGGGTGTTTGGATCTTAATTCGAATAGTATACATATGGCTGAATCATGAATCCATGATAATGTATGGATAAATATATGCGATTATTAAATGTAGGAGGGTCTACTTCATCAGGTCCTAAAGACTAGCAATTTAATCGTTAGCAAGTTTTAGTACGTTAATTCCTAATGCAGTAGGTCTTTTATGTCAAGGAATCTAAAAGGCATTAGCCACAATCAAGCCTTATCCCCCTCAAAGTATTTGGCTGCAGATTACAACTCTAATCAGGAAGTATCTTTGAAAGGGTTGAGCAGAAATTGGCCTCCAGTTGTCAGCTTGACAGCAACTTGGGCAAGAGAAGGGCTCACATGAAACCTCAAAGAGTAGTTGTTAGGCAGGTTCATGAACAATGTCAAAGGCTCAAACTATTTAGTAAGAATACAAGGTTCAACCTAGCATTTCATGTAAGAAGAATACATAATAAAATCATTAGATTAAGAATTGTACCAATAGAATTTTAGTATTGGTTTGAACTGTGTGAACAAATTGAACGGTTTAGTTGGTTTGAGTGGTTCATGTTCGGGCCCAACTGCTTCAGTTAATTTTTTTTAAAAAAATGAAATATGGATTTGATTTAACCAATTGAGGTTTGATTTAATTGATTCGACTTATTTGGCCTAATTCGAGCTTGAATCGGGTCTAATTCGGCTTTGCTTGACTGTGATGTGACCAAATCGGATTCGACCAATGCAAACCAAATCCGACCCAGGGTGAACCGGCGAACCGATTCCGAATCGAGACGTATTTTGCGTTCGTCTTCAAAACCCAAATCGGTTCGATGGTTCAATTCAGTTTTTATTGGCCAAAACCCAAATCGGTTCGATGGTTCAATATAGGCTCGGACGAATGGTCAACCATGTTTTCATTACACCCTACGAAGAACAACTCTTCTTTTAGGGAGCAAAGAGAATTTCTGCATGTCTTCAAAATTCGAAAACCTTTAAAGAGGATTTTTATCCATTTGATACTCTCTAAAACAGGGATTGATAAATTTGATATTTCTAGTTCAATCCAAGTTGTACTGATTTTGAAGAATACTTAAGGGATTGATAAATTTGATAAATTTTTGTAGTTCAATCCAAGTTGTACTGATACTTGTGTCCGCTGGTACCAACTCAGGCTTCTTTCCATTTTGAAGAATCCTTCTTGTTTATTGTATCATAGACAAATTCTTTTTTGATGCCCTAACTGTAGAATTTATTGTTTTCCACCATGTGCGAATATTAATCCTTCAGTTATGATGAGTATGCGGCATAAGCTTGATGGCTTCCAGCATTATCTTTTCTTTTGTCCTTTTTCTGTATCATGCTTATTTCTTTACCCTTAAAAAGTTTGCATGCTGATCCTTATGAACTGGAGTGCATGCTTAAGTAAAAAGGCTTTCTTTATTTCAGTTCAATAGTAACGGCAGCCAATGGCATGGTTCCAAGTTGCTTCAGCTCCTGAGATGGAATATCCTGTTAACACTGAGAGGTCTCGAATGCTCTCTTTTATAATACTGTATTATGTACCCTACAATCCTTTTACCAAGACTACTAACCCTTCTTATTTACTAATGGATGGACCTTCTGCCCTTCTATGTTAGTCTGTTGCCAAGGGTTGCGCTTTGTATCATACATTATTTCACCATGCAGTTCACCATGTCTGTGGAGAACTAGTTGATTCTAATATAGTTGTTGCATCATTCAGGTTTCGAAGAGCGCTTCCAGAAAGAAGCCAACCTATGCTCTTCGTACGTACGTCCGTCTTTAGTAAAGGTATATCCTATTCTCTATAATCTGATTTTCTATTGTAATCACCCAATCGTTGCATTGGAAGGACATGATATGGATATTGTATTCCTTCTTTCAGCCTCCTGAATACATGCCTGAGAATGTATCGAGGAACTCAGCCTGGATGGGGGGTGCTATACTTGCTAAAATTGTTTTCCCTCAAAACCAGCACATCACTACTATGACGAGACATGACCTGCAATCGTTCACAGGAACTGCTTTTGAAACCTGCGAGTTAATATGGAATATGGAGACATCACCTTATCCATCATGTGAAATATTTTCCTGGTAAATATCGAGAAATGTCTTACACATTTTACTGTCTATAACTTATTTTAAGTTCATATAATCTTCTATCCTATCCCATTTTTTCTGGTTGGTCCATATCCTTGCTATCAAAATTTCAAAGAAGAGGGAACTTATTACTCCAGCTCGATAAATTTTCCCAACTTGATAAACTTCCCCAACCATATGGAGGTTTGAAATCTTTTGTAACAGTTGAATTTTATATTCGTGAATTATGAGGCATTACACTATTAATTTTAAGATTGAGGAAAGAATACCAAAAAGTCGATAACTATTCTAATTAATATTTGCATAAGACAATATGCAAGTAAGAAAATAAGAGTCCTTTGACAGCATTTTATATTTATTCTTTACGATAGAACTATATGAATATAATAATGGAATATTTTTGCCTCGGACGAAAGGTAAAGCTGACCAGATTTAATGCACTAAATGTTAGTACATTAAGCCACCCACCAACACTAAATGTTAGTACATTTTCGTCTGGTTTTTTTTATTCAGTTTTTCATTTCAATCCTTGATTTCAGTATGGATTTGCTGTTTTATACCATGGTTAAAATCTCTCTCTCTCTCTATCTCTCTCGCTCTCTCTCTCTCTCTCTCACACACACACCCACACACACACACACAAGTACTTACATTATTGGTGCCTTGTTTTTTCCCTTTTCCCTGCAGACATAGGGCCAAGGCCGGCCGTCAATGCAGCAGATGCAGAGATGGACTATGGAAGACATTGCATGGGAGGAACTGGTCCTTCACTTCCTTTTTGAGCTTTCAATTCTAGGCTGTCCGTCCGGCTCCATCCGGGTTCTCCTTCGCATCACCGGTAAGAGATGACTATTCCTCTTCCGGGGCACAGACAGCCTCTCGTTTAGATCGATGTTTATCCATGCAAATTCTCCTAATCTTGGATTTTAGGTTATAATGTGATTAGTACATGTATTTTTCCTTCTTTCAACAAATATAATTGAAGGCCTTGGTTTAATTGTATCAGCTGGATGTTGTAGCAATGGAAAGTTTTTTTTTTTTTTTTGTGGTACATAGGGGGGACCCAATAGTCACAACACAGATTTACACAGCCACAGGAGAAATGCCCACCTGGCCCCAGGAAGTCTCCCAGTAGAAATGGAAAGTTGGGACAATCTTATACTTCCACACACTCATAGGTTAATTATCAAAAACTCATCCCAAGTCATAGGTTAATTATCAAAAACTCATCCCTAAATAGGGACCGTTTGTTTCGACTGCAGAAACCATCGAAGTGGTGGAACTCGAGTACTTTGGTGGTTTATTCTTGCAAAACAAACAGCGAAACTGGCTGGTATTTCCGACCAGAAGTCCCAATCTTATACTTCCACCATTTCTCCCACTTCTAAAATCCATAGGATTGCATTGTCGTCGTAGGCCCTAGGCACGGGTTGGGGGGTACTTTAGACAAATTTTGCACCCACAAAGACATAAGAAAAAAATTGGTATTTTTAAGGATTGAAAATTAAGACCGGAGCGATAGATATGCTTCGAAGGTTTAACGAGAGAATCAGATAGGTTTTACACCCAGCAGCCACACTCAATTACGACCAGGGCTTTCCTTTCAGTCCGAATCCGACGATCCGAACACACCATGGGCCAGACTCGGGCTGTGTCACCTTGAGCCCACTGCCCGGCCCGAAAGGAGAAAAAAGATGCAAAGATCTTGGTTTTGTTTAACCTGTAGTTCCAGCCAGTGTGAATAATATGGGTCCAGCTTGAAAAAAAGATGCAGGTTTTGTTTAACCTGTAGCCTTCATATGGCAATATTAAAATGTCGGACCTTAGGCCAGACATTTTGTTGTGTACAATTATTTTTATTAAAAAATATTAAATTTTGCCTACATCATGTCGGGCCTAAGGTCCGGCCCGACATGCCCAAGGTATTTTACGCCCGGCTCGTTTTATACTTCCTTTGTAGCTTAACTTCAGAAAATTCCTGAAACTTGTCACTCCAACACTGTATTGGGACCTTCCGCAGGCACACTTAGCCCTGCATGATGTAGGCAAAATTTTGACAGATAAAGAGAGCAACGATTGTTGAGTACGCAGAAATTTTTTTCGAACCATAGCATTGAGGACCCCCCCCCCCCCCCCCCAAAAAAAAAAAAAACCCAATCCTTGAGAACATCCGAAAAATCAATCACATCAGGACGGCGACGACAGACTGATAAGAAAACCTATAACCCCAACCCCAACCCCTTAACAACCCACCAAACCTAACCAATTAACCTGATGCTAGCCCTAAACGACGGCTAACCCTAAACCGGCTTTATTTATTTAACACGAAAAACTTATCAGTTCCAGACATAGTAAGGATTATTGACAGACTGAGTAACCCCTAACCTAAACCCCCTCTCCTAACCCACCAACCCGACCTAAAAACCCTAACACCCCCAACCCCCTAACCCACCCACTTAAACCCAACTCTAACCCCCCTAAACCCACCCCTAACACCCCCAACCCACCCCTAACCCCACCTAAACCCTCTCCCTAACCCCCCATAACCCCCCTAAACCCCCCCTCCTCTCCTACCCTACCCCCTAACTAACCTAACCCACGTCCCCTTAACCCTCCTAACCTAAAAAAAAACCCTAACACCCCCCAACCCCTAACCCACCCCCCCTAACCTTCTCCCTAACCCCCGTAACCCTCCCTAAACCCAACCCCTAACCCCCCTAAACCCAACCCCTAACCCCCCGAACCCCCTAAACCCCCGCCCCTAACCTAATCCCCCTAACTAACCTATCCCACGCTAACCCCCCAAACCTAAAAACCCTAACACCCCCAACCCCCTAACCCCCCCTAACCATAGCATTGAAGACACCCCCCCCCAAAAAAAAAAAAACCCAGTCCTTGAGAACATCCGAAAAATCAATCACATCAGGACGGCGACGACAGACTGATAAAAAAACCTAAAACCCCAACCCCAACCCCTTAACAACCCATCAAACCTAACCAATTAAACCCCCTAACCTGATGCTAGCCCTAAACGACGGCTAACCCTAAACCGGCTTTATTTATTTAACACGAAAAACTTATCAGTTCCAGACATAGTAATGACAGACTGAGTAACCTGCCCCTCCCACCCCCGCTAACCTAAACCCCTCCTCTCCTACCCCCCTAAACCCCCCTAACTAACCTAACCACCAACCCCCTAACCTAAAAACCCTAACACCCCCAACCCCCTAACCCACATAAACCCAACTCTAACCCCCCTAAACCCACACCCCTAACCCCACCTAAACCCTCTCCCTAACCCCCCCTAACCCCCCTAAACCCAACCCCCTAACCCCCCTAAACCCCCCCTCCTCTCCTACCCTAACCCCCTAACTAACCTAACCCACGCCCCCTTAACCCCCCTAACCCAACCCTAACCCACCCCCCCTAACCCCCCTAAACCCAATCCCTAACCCCCCGAACCCCCTAAACCCCCCCTAACCTAATCCCCCTAACTAACCTATCCCACGCTAACCCCCCTAACCAAATCCCCCAACCCCCTAACCCCCCCTAAACCCACCCCTAACCCAACCCTCGCCCCCTAATCCACTAAACCCAACCCTAACCCTCTCCCTAACCCCCCCTCCCTCACTTCCTAACCCCTAACCCCCCAACCCCCCCTCATCTCATACCCCCCTAAACCCACCCTAACCCCGCTAACTAACCTAACCCACGCTCCCTAACCCCCCTAACCTAAAAACCATAACACCCCCAACCCCCTAACCTACCTAAACCCCCAAGCCTAACCCTCCTTACGCCCCCCCTCCTCCCTAAACCCAACCCCCCCAACCCCCCCTAAACCCCCGCCAACCCCCGCCCCCCCTCACCGACCTAAACCCCCCTAAACCCAACCCCTAACCCCCCCTCCCGTCCCTAACCACCCTAAACCCAACCCCTAACCCACCCCTAACCTACCCTAACACCCCCAACCCAGGACGGCGACGACAGACTGATAAAAAAACCTATAACCCCAACCCCTTAACAACCCACCAAATCTAACCAATTAAACCCCCTAAACGACGGCTAACCCTAAACCGGCTTTATTTATTTAACACGAAAAACTTATCAGTTCCAGACATAGTAAGGATTGACAGACTGAGTAACCTACCCCTCCCACCCCCGCTAACCCCTAACCTAAACCCCTCCTCTCCTACCCACCTAAACCCCCCTAACTAACCTAACCACCAACCCCCTAACCTAAAAACCCTAACACCCCCAACCCCCTAACCTAATCCCCCGAACCCCCTAAACCCCAGCCAACCCCCGCCCCCCCCCCCTCACCGACCTAAACCCCCCTAAACCCAACCCCTAACCCCCCCCTCCCGTCCCTAACCACCCTAAACCCAACCCTAACCCTAACCTACCCTAACACCCCCAACCCAGTCCTTGAGAACATCCGAAAAATCAATCACATCAAGACGGCGACGACAGACTGATAAAAAAACCTATAACCCCAACCCCCAACCCCTTAACAACCCACCAAACCTAACCAATTAAACCCCCTAACCTGATGCTAGCCCTAAACGACGGCTAGCCCTAAACCGGCTTTATTTATTTAACACGAAAAACTTATCAGTTCCAGACATAGTAAGGATTGACAGACTGAGTAACCTGCCCCTCCCACCCCCGCTAACCTAAACCCCTCCTCTCCTACCCCCCTAAACCCCCCTAACTAACCTAACCACCAACCCCCTAACCTAAAAACCCTAACACCCCCTAACCCACATAAACCCAACTCTAACCCCCTAAACCCACACCCCTAACCCCACCTAAACCCTCTCCCTAACCCCCCCTAACCCCCCTAAACCCAACCCCTTAACCCCCCTAAACCCTCCCTCCTCTCCTACCCTAACCCCCTAACCCAACCCCCCCTAACCCCCCTAAACCCAACCCCTAACCCCCCGAACCCCCTAAACCCCCCCTAACCTAATCCCCCTAACTAACCTATCCCACGCTAACCCCGCTAACCTAATCCCCCAACCCCCTAACCCTCTCCTTAACCCCGCCCCTAACCCCCCCTAAACCCACCCCTAACCCAACCCTCGCCCCCTAATCCACTAAACCCAACCCTAACCCTCTCCCTAACCCCCCCTCCCTCACTCCCTAACCCCTAACCCCCCAACCCCCCTCCTCTCCTACCCCCCTAAACCCACCCTAACCCTGCTAACTAACCTAACCCACGCTCCCTAACCCCCCTAACTTAAAAACCATAACACCCCCAACCCCCTAACCTACCTAAACCCCCAAGCCTAACCCTCCTTACGCCCCCCCTCCTCCCTAAACCCAACCCCCCCAACCCCCCCTAAACCCCCGCCAACCCCCGCCCCCCCCCTCACCGACCTAAACCCCCCTAAACCCAACCCCTAACCCCCCTTCCCGTCCCTAACCACGC